>JAQGAW010004815.1:0-10425 GCA_034698025.1 Phthiracarus crinitus | reverse complement strand
AACGCTCCACTAACGGTGCTTTTTTCAAATTCCACTAACGTTCCACGTTAGTGGAGTAAAATTTTCAATCACTATTCCACAGTCATTTCAATAGTAATGTTTTTGGCCCAAAAAATAATATAATACTGTTATTTAGCAATATTATTGCTGGTATTGAATGGGTTATTCGAAATGCAACTGTAAGTTATATTTTTGCTATGATATATATTTTCTTAGTTTACGGAAAATTTTTTGATAAATTTTAGGGAAAACGTTCGGTAATTAATATGTCTCTCGGAGGCGGTGGATATACCTTAGTGGACACAGCTGTTCGAAGCGTAATAAAATTTACTTATTAACAAAACACTCGAAACTATTTGTTATTAACGATCACTATATGATAATAGGCAGTGAATAGCGGTATAACAACAGTAACCTCCGCTGGGAATACTGCCGATGATGCGTGTCTACGAAGGTTATTATATGTGATAAATGTTAACCTGTTTTAATTCATTTATTAATAGACAGTTAAGCTTTTCTTCATATTTACGTTAGCCTTTAATTTGTGTCACGCTTTATCAATGTTTTCTAATTATGTATGTTAAACAACAATCACTTTTTTATTGTTACAGTCCTGCAAGAGAACCATTAGCCATATCAGTAGCTGCCAGTGATATAAACGACACATCGGCGTCGTTTACCAGTTATGGCAGATGTGTCGATATATACGCTCCCGGTATGTATGAATGCATTATAAGTTAAGATTGAATATAAATTTAAATTATTATAAAGGTGTGAATATCACAAGTTCATATATCGGTACGCCTACAAGTGTGAGAGCAATATCAGGAACATCTATGGCCAGTCCTCATGTCGCAGGTTTGGCCGCTTATTTCATTGCTGAGTATAACATTACGAGTCCCAACGAAGGTGACGTATTTCTCAAATTTCACGCGATTTCAAATGCGTTGTCTTGTGTTCCCGAAAATACTGTCAATTTATTGGCGCACAACGATAATAGTTGTATTAAAATCATATAAGAGAAATTTATGTGAACGAAATAAACGAATCAATTGATTTTTAGTATTTTTAACGATTTTTCGAATTTGATAATTTTTTAAAATTAATACGGAATTTAGACACAAGTTTATTATTTAATTAAGATAAATTCATATTTAAATTCATTTTTTGTGCAAATTTAATGTAAATGAAAAAATTAAGACTGAATTTTGGTTAAGTTCATTTAAAAATAACTTTTTTTTATTAATATTTTAAATATAAGGATTAAGATTGTGTCTTTATATTTGTCGTTCTCATGTTAGGCTGTACTTCACATATACATTTATTAATTAAAAGTTATCACGTTTGCAGATACTCGCAGTGTTTTATTCACAAAATTAAATTTTTTAAAAATCGGCAGCTCGTTGTAGATTTCGACGCTGCCTACACGTTAAATCGTTTTTTTTTCATTCAAATTCCTAATATATTTGCTTTTAAATTTTTTATTTATATATATAAATCCCATTAATAATTCAATAAGACTAATGTCTAAACACAAGGTACAAATACTTGCAATAATTTAAACTTATAATATATAATGTAATGTTTATGATAGACTTATCAACTTTTTTGTGTACTGTAAGGTTTAAAACTTGTTTATATAATATGCAAATTTAGTCATTTAAAAAATTAATATTATTTTATGTTTGTTTACTATTGATGAATCAAGTTTCTGAGAAATGAATATCAAACGTGGGTGTAAAATATTTCAACGAAGCTTAAAATTTATTCAAGTATTTCAGTTATTTTTTTCGACGCAAACATCGTTAACAAAATAGATTTTCAAATGTGATTCAAATCTAGATGTTTATCTTTATTAATAGTAGTTTGGTTAGCGCTAAATTTGGACATAACTCCTTGAACTGAAATGTACGTGTTTAGGAAAATAGCAATCCATTAATAAATGTATCGCACTTTTAACGCGTATAAATAAATAAAAACAAAAAACATTTAATGATAAAAAAATAAAATATCACCAAAACAGGTTAAGTTGCGAATTCTTGTTTTTAATACTTTAATACTATAATGTAATTATCAATCAGTAGTTGAAGTGGATTACACTCTTAAATACATTGCACAGCTATTTGTGATTATTAGCAAAATAAGTGATTAATAATTTTGTGCTAAAATATAAAATAAATATTTCCGATACATTCATATTATATCGTTAATACATCGTATGTTTTATTGTATAGACAATATCACCAGAGATTACCAGAAATACTTATTTATTAAATTAAAATTATAAAACGGTTTATAAATGATTGAAAACATATTCAGTAATGATAATGTATAAAAATGAAAAATAATTAATACACCAAACATTGGATCATAAATTTTCATCAAATTAGTATTCATTATCATCATGTCATACATATCACATACAGGACCAGCATTTGATTACAGCAGTCATTACCTAAAAAACGCGAACACAAAAACGGATTCGAGTGACGGAAAAAACTCTATGCTCAGTTATGGCTCGTCAACAGCTCAGGGATGGAGACTATACCAAGAGGACGCTCATCTGACAAACACTAATCTAAATAACGATAATGTATCAGTATTTGCAATAATGGATGGACACAATGGTCCAGAAGTAGCAAAATATGCGTCGAATAATTTATCGAAATATATTATTCGAGACAAACATTTCAGAGAAGGAAATATAACTAAATGTTTGGAGCACTCGTTTCTAGCATTCGATCAGAGCTTAATATCTAGTAAAGCGCAGGAAAAGCTGTACGAATATCGGCAAAACTTAATGAAGAAACCGATGACAGAACGAGAGAGACCGGCATATAATACCGGCTGCACGTGTGTATTAGCATTGGTTAAACAAAACACCGTTTATGTGGCAAATGTCGGCGATTCCAGATGCGTGTTATCTAAAAGAGGTAAAGCGATTCCACTTTCCAAAGATCATAAGCCGGAAGATATGAAGGAATTAACACGAATACTTAACGCTGGCGGAACTGTTAGTTATGGTAGAATTAATCGTTCGCTTAATGTGTCGCGCGCTTTCGGTGATCACGACTTCAAACGTAATTTCAAACTGTCGATAAAGGATCAAATGGTGAGCTCTTTTCCTGAAGTGCGTACATATCAACTGAAGCCGAAAGAAGATGAGTTTATGGTTTTGGCCTGCGATGGCATATGGAATTCTATGGAAAATCAACAAGTGGTTAATTTTGTACGAAAGAGAATCGCGAGAAAGGTTTCGCTGCCGAAGATCTGCGAATATCTGATTCTTAATTGTATTTCAAAGGTTAGTCCAGAAGAAGGCGGAACTGGAACTGATAACATGTCGTGCATTATTGTGAAATTTGATGCGATTCCTACACATAAACTTAGAATGCATTTTCATTAAATAGAATATGAAATTTGAAATTTATTATTAAAAAATTAGAGCAGAATAATAAATTTTAATTTGTATTTTTTATATATACTAGTGCAGCACCCCATTTGCATTATTAGCCGTCATTTATTTATAGCCCGTCAAAGCCCGTCATAGCGTCATGCGGTTGCTATGATATTGCGGACAGAGACACGAAAAAGTATTTTTTAGATATATAATTTATGTTCATTTCATTAATATATCCTAATTATACTAATCGCTTCATCTCTCCCTCTCCCTCCATCTCACTTAATCACTCTCTCACGTTCTCCGACAATATCGAAATAAGCTGTATTTACTCTATTTGCCTAACAATAACTAAAAAAGTTTTTATTACTAAAGAAAATTGTTGTAAAGCGCAAGAAATTTGAAATATATAAATGAAACAATAAACAATATTAGCTAAACATGTATTAGAAATAGTGTAATAAAATTTTTAGCTCACTTTGTCCAAAAAAACTATTGTTTTTAAAATGTGCTTAATTTAATCTAAAAATTGATTTAAAATTGCGAAAATAACTAATAATAATCAAAAATATTGCTTTGATGGGTCGGTCTGTGTATTAAATATTTAGGTGTTTGCCTATGCTTTCTAATTGCTTTGACTATTATCAAGGGTTAAAATTTTCTTTGTGAAAATTGACTGATATTCATTGAAAACATTTTGATCTGTTTAAAAATTTTCTTTGGGGAATAATAGCAAATTCTTTGATATTTCTTTTAGAAATTCAAACTTTTCCAAAATTCTTTGACAAATCTTTGAGTAAAAAAACGGTATAATTCAATAAGTTTGATTAATTTAATGAAAGAATATACAAAAAGTAGAAGAGTTACATACTATTTTTGTTCAATTTAATTTTAAAATAACTAGAATTATGTGGAGAAAAATAAAATTATAAATGCAAAGTTCGTGATGAGCATCAAATTTTTTTGACTTTCTTTGATTAAATAATATTTTACCCCTTGATAATATCTAGAAGTACATTCTATTTTGGTGAAAAAACTTCTACAATGCTAGCTATAAAATGTTAACAAATAAAAAACTTTAATTTGAATTTTTCTTTTAGAAAATAAGCAATTATTCTCAAAGAATAATTCTTTAAGAATAATAAAATTCTTTGAGTTTCTTTGATAAATGAATTTTTTTATCCCTTAACTATTATGGAATTTACTCTTTCTTTTTTAAAAGTTGACAATTTGCAAAAATGGAACTTTTAAGTTTAATCATTGTTAAATTAATATTAAATAGTAATTAAAACTCACTTTAAACCTGTTAAGTAAATAATCTAATTTTTAGAATTTTAATGATTTTACTCTCTAATTGAATTCACATTTTTTATGGCTATTAAAAGTGGGTATAATATTTTTCTTATAATCGTCGTCTTCGCTAACAAATTACATAATAAACTTAATTACTATTTGGTTTTTAAATAAGATTATATTTTTAAAAAATTATTATTATTAACGCTGTCTTAATAAATATTTTTAATTAAACTTTTTAATCAGCAACAAATTTCATTTTTTATCAAATATAATAAAACTGTAATAAAAATAATAAAAATGCGGTAAAAATATATTTAAATGAGTCACATTATCATTTTATTTATGCGTGCGATTGTAAATAAAAGGGAAATACAATAAAGTTTTATCAGATTATTAAAAATATATAAAAATTATACTTAAATTAGTTTTAAATGGAAATGAATAATAATAATATAATTAAACATTGAATTCCTTATCAGCCCATAAATATTAAACGCAGAGAAACTTGTCATTTGTATTTTCATAATTATGGAAAAAAACACGAATAAATTTATAACAATAGTGATTTATTACAGGTTTGGTTGTATATTAGTACAGTGTGTACCGAATATTGATGATAAGTATGCCATTAAATTAAAACCAGGAACAACAGCCAAACAATTTATTAGTTAAAGTTTATTGAAAGCTAAAAATGAAGATTTGACACCACTTAATCAGCTATTGGTAAACGTTGCCGGATTTAAAATACTCAAATCTAGATTGAATAGGTGTCACTAAAAACTTTTGTCATTTTATGCAGTATGTACTAAAGTTTATTTATATTGAGTTAATTTTAATTATATTGACGCCTCAACTTTTAGACACATTGGTAAATGTAGTTATATTTTAGAAATGCGAAATCATAAAAATATTAAGGCTAGAACCCGATTATATATTTCTACAGTATACATCTGTATAATTATACAAATGTAGCGGTTATTGAATTCATACTTTTTATAAATTCCTCTATTGAAAAACGAATTAAACGAATGATTTTGAATTAATAAAATAATTTTTAACGAATATAAATACAAAATGCACACATTCAACACAGGGTGTCCCACGGTCTGTTGGTCTGGGTGTACTCATTTCGACCTTTTCAAATTTCAGAGGGGGAACTGAAACTCATCGGATTTAAGAGACAATTTTTTTTACTGACCTTAAGGATTTAAGGACCAAAATCTTTTTCAAAACATTTTTTTCCGATGAAAGCCTAAACCACCTCCTAAAGCCTCGAAATACTCATCGAAATTAAAAGATAATTTTTCAAATTTTGATCAAAATTTTAGAGGTATCACAAAAACTCATTGGTTTTGATGGACAATTTTTCACTTATGCCAAAAAAGTTTCCAAAATTTTAAATTTTTTTGTCCTTGAAATATCCTATCCAGAACTTCCCCTATGAAACACTCTGATTCAGCAACGTTTTAGAAAATCTGCACTTATCAAAATACATTAATGAAACACGTCTAGAGCAGTTGTTATTAAACTATTTTGTTCCGCGAACCAAAATATCCAACAAAATCCTTCTACGACCCATATTTATTTGTTTTTCAAAAAATTAAAGAAATAATGTGCACATAATTTCTTAATATTTAGAATATTCGTAACAAAACAATGTAAATGAGAATCTTGTTATATCACTGTGTTTAATTGCTATGAAATTCAAAAATCAGGGTTTTAAATAATTTATTTCTTAATAGAACAATAGTGAGCTTTGTTGCGACCTAATACTAAAGTTAAATTTGAAAATACTTGCTACCCATTTATAATTTTAGACTACCATATTTTAGATCTCGACCCATAGTTTGGGAACCTCTGGTCTATAGCGTTGTTTTTTTTATGTATTCTCGTTAAGATGTTTTTTATGAGTAAATCGGTATCTTTTTGCATATTATAGGTAGGGATCGGAAGTTTCGGTCATAAAATGTTAAAAATCCGTTTTTCGTTTAGAATTTTTGTTATAATTCGGTTAAAGTTCGATCATTTTTTTCTTATGAAGATTTTGTAAATTTTAATTTTATAAGTTTAGATGTTTTTACTTGTATATCATTATAATATTTTTGTTTGTTAAACAATTGGAAGTCTTATATTTACATCACTGTAGACGTCTGTTTGCATAGGCATCTAAATTCTGTTTGATACTATTTTATATACTTCTTCAAGTGTTATCCTATCGATATTTAACATGCACTTAGTTTTAAACTTTAATTAATTTAGATTTTTCAAAAATATTATTACAAACCTGAATTTTAATCGATATAAATATATATTAATCGATTTTTATACTTTTGGACCCAAAAATCAATTTTCGGTTTATCGGTTAGAAATAATGAAATTTGGTTTTTTATTGTTAAAACCTTACATTTTAATTGATAATTTTATCAAATATAATAATCTTACAATACAGTGTCATAAAATTACAATCAAAGCGGTAATCATATCTATTCATTCGTCGGTAAGATCTCTTTACAAAGTAAAAAACAATAAATTTTTATTTGTAATTATTACATGATAATAATAAAATAATCATAAAAATCCTTTCTATTTAATTTATATAAAAGACAATGAAACTTGTAATTTGCATTATTTTATTTAAAATTCAAATAAAATTATGAATACTTTAATTACAATATTAATTTATATATGCTTTTGTTGTCTATTAGTACAGTGTGTACCGAATATTGATGATGAGTACATCGTTAAGTTAAAACCAGGAACAACTGCCAAAGAATTTATTAGTAAAAGTTTGTTAAAATCTAAAACTGGAGATTTGACACCACTTAATACATTAGTGAAACACGTCTATAGCGTTGTTTTTGATGGATTCTCTACAAAACTGGACAAATCACAGTTATCTGTGCTTCAAACAAATAATGAGGTTTGGGGTCTTATAAATTTAATTTTGCATTTCTTTATTTTACTTTATTGAAACAAAATTTTAATTCAAACATGATTCTATCGATTAAGGTTGAAATAATTGAAAAGAATCATTGGGTGAAAGCCTATGACCACAGTCCACGAAATAGTGAATGGATAACACAAACAGACGCGTCGTGGGGTTTGGCGAGAATATCTGCAAACGAGAGACTAACTAACAGTCCATATAACTATAAATATAGAAGTTCTGGTGGAAATGGTGTTACAGTTTACGTTATCGACTCCGTATGATAACATAATAAATTAATTTAATCTTATTTGCTTAATATTTTAAATTACATTTATAAAACATTTCATTGAACACATAATTGTATACAATTAAACTGAAACCACTTAAACACTAAGAACACGAATTCTCGTTTTAAAGGGATACAACCAAATCACTCAAATTATTTATAAAATGCACGCAATATAGACCTCTTTCTTTAATTACTGTATAAAATTTGTCATATAAATCTTTACTTAATTTTAGGGCGTTTATACACAACACGAAGAATTTGGTGGTCGCGCTGTTAAAGGCGTTAATTTCGTATTATTGGAATCTAGCGATGACTTAAACGGTAATTTACAAAGAGTTAAACTAATAAATAGATAACATTAATCTTTCCTATTAAAGGTCATGGAACGCACGTTTCTGGTACTGTGGCTGGAAGTAAGTATGGTATCGCTAAGAAAGCGAATTTAATATCTGTTAAAGTGTTGAATAAGGATGGGTTTGGATTTGTTAGGTAAGTGTGTTCCACTTTCATTTTTACAGTATTCTATAATATTTATTTTTGTTTCAAATATTTAAATAATTTATAACAATAATATTGTCATATAGTGATGTTATATTCGGTATTGAATGGGTGATTATAAATGCAACTTTAATGGTAAATATGGCTATACGTAAATATCATTTTGATTTCCGAAAATTTTTCATCAATTTTAGGCAAAACGTTCGGTAATCAATATGTCTTTCGGTGGTCCTGGAAATATTTTAGTGGACACAGCAATTAAAAGCGTAATTATTATTTAATTATTAATAAAAACATAAAATATTAAACAATCAAATTATTTATTTTGTAAGATTTTATAATTGTTTAGTGATTATCAATACTATTAAGCTATAATTTAATAAAGTAATCAATTTAAATATAATAGGCTGTGAATATCAGTATTACAGTAGTGGCTGCCGCTGGATATGGTTCTGATGATGCGTGTCAATACAGGTTAATATAGCTATGTTTATGCAAAATAACATGTATTAACTGAAATTTATGAACAGTCCTGCAAGAGAACCATTAGCCATAACAGTTGCTGCAAGTAATATAAATGACACATCGGCGTGGTTTACCAGTTATGGAAGATGTGTCGATATATACGCTCCCGGTATGTATGAATGCATTATAGCCTTAATTTATAAGTTAACATTGCATACTGTATAACTTGATATTATTAAAAGGTGAAAATATTACAAGTTCATGGATCGGTACTCCGACTAATGTGAGCATAATGTCCGGATCATCCAGTTCTAGTCCTCACGTCGCAGGTTTGGCTGCTGTTTTTATTGCTGAGTATAACCTTTCGAGTCCCAGAGAAGTTGAATCTTTTCTCAAACATTACGCGATTTCGAATACGTTGTCTAGTGTTCCCGCAAATACTGTTAATTTATTAGCGAATAACAACGCTAATGAAAACGATAACACTAGTCCTCCAATCATAACGACTACACAATCGCTATCATCCACAACAGATTCAATTACTTCTCCCACAGAAGCCGCACCCCCTTTACCAGTAAATGTTAATTTATATGCAATTATAAGCAAATTTGAATATGAGATACCAAATGAGGAACAAATTGAACAAAGAAGTATTACAGTGAGTTTAGTGCCGCGAACTGTCATTAATAACACTAACGATGGAAGTATTCATGAAAAAATTACATATAATGATGAGATTGAAGAAAAGTTTAGTTGGATTTATTACCAGATAAATAATCTTAACCTAACCATTGAAGAAGAATTTATTACATTTCCTCCACCGCTACGAAAATCTGTTGAGATTCAAAATAAAGATAACACAAAATACTTTTCACTTTTAAAAAGCAAAAGAATGTTTCACCAGTTTAGACAGTATAGTATTGACAGAACAGTAGAAATCAAACCACAATCAACTGCTATTTATCGATCATTCGCTCAATACATTGTTGGACTGGAATATGATTTTACATCTTTGGCAGAGATTTCCGGAATAAATAATGATTCAAATCAAGTACTAAATGGCGATGAACTCAATGGTTACATACAAACACATGGAAATTATATCGTTATTGAAATAAGAGATAATTCAATTGTCATTCAAGTTAATGGTGTGTTAACCGCAAATTTTGTAAAAGAATACTCTTTTGACATACAATCTGATTCTATTGATAATCAATCTAAAGAGTAATGTTTTAAATTTGTAACAATTAATAAATATTAAAATAAAATTTGCTTTTATTTTTTTGATCATAAACTTTCGAGCTTTTTTAATACAAATATTAAGTTTAATACTAATACCAAATAGAGATGAGCGTTTTAACGGTTAACCTTTAACCGAAAAAGTTAACTCCGTTAAGTTAATTGTTAAAAGTAGTGTTGAGAATCAGCTCGAAAACCTGAGCTGTAGCTGAGCTGCGAGCTGAGCTGATTAAATAATAAATTTTTAGAGCTGAGCTGATTTAGTATTCAGCTCCTATTAGTATGAGCTGAGCTGGACTATGTCGGAGC
>JAQGAW010004814.1:0-10427 GCA_034698025.1 Phthiracarus crinitus | reverse complement strand
ATTACTTTCAAAGAAAACAGCCATTAAATCATTTTGAGTGAGTTTATACTGTTTTCCGTCCCAAAGAACAGTTTCCATATCGTTATGATCGCAAAACTCGACGATATCCTCATTTTCAAACTCACACTTTATATCGATTATAAAACACATTATAAATGATAAATAAACTATTTTATGGCACATTTTTAAAGCTGAAGAAATTAATACAATAAACGAATTTGGCATTAAAATTAGGTTTAAATTCGGAATAATATTGATTTGTTGATAACCGTCTATAATCACAACAATAGACTAAATTGAATAACGCGCGCATCATTTATGTCAATCATTCGAACACACCTTATATGTATAAGCTTACTATTTATATCTAATTAATAATTTGAAATTATGATTAGATTACGACTAACGCAAGCATTTTATTACGTGTTTTATGTAACCAAACGCCATCTGTGAGCAAATAAGTACATTAAGTATACTGTTACAGTTGACAACGTAATGAAACTCTAAAAGAGAACAAGAGTGCTGGACTGTATGTATTAGATGTGGGTTGCAATTATATTATTTGTACTGTACTTCGTAACGGTAGTCACGAAGAATGTCATAAATTGTAATAAATTGTATTAAGTATATCACACAACGTTTGCAGATATTAGGAATAACTTTATTACACAAGTTTTACATTAATAATAATAAATATATAAGTGAACGATATTTTAAAACAATTAAATTAATAAAAATTGGAACATTATTTCGATTTGAAATGACGTCTTCGATGCAAATGTAGCGAAACGTTACTCTTTGCCACAAATTCGCATCGATTACAAGCAAACAATTGATTGTTTTTATGAACTTTCGTATGAATAGTTAACGAATACTTTTTCTTAAACGATGCGTTACACTGAGGCCATTCACAACTATATCGCAAATCACTAGTTGTTTGCTCAATCATATTGTTATTATTATTTGTTGCGTTCAGTCCCGTATGACTTAGCAAATGCTCATTAAACAAATACTTATTATTGAACGATGTGTTACACTCTGGCCAATAACAACTGTACGCAAGTTTGTGAACGCGACGTATATGTAAGTCGAGATTATTTTTCGAATTCTCGTTATGACCACATATATGACACTTGAATGCGGACGCAGTTTGTTTTTGATGCACTCTTCGCACGTGTTTTCGCATTAACGCTTGTGTCGCGAATTGTTTTTCACAAACATTGCATTTTACACACGTTTTATTGTCAATTTGTTTTTGTTTTTGTTTATCGTTGGTCAACATTTCAACAAAATTCGATTTATTATCCAAAAAACTATGTGCATTAAAATCTTTATTCGTATTTGAATCAATCTTTTTAGAGTGATGACCATTGAGATGATAATTAATATGCAAATTGAGACTCTTCTTGTACTTATATGCGGCATCACATTCCGGCCAAAAGCAAACGTATTGCAGTTTCTCGCAGTGAACCACACGTTGATGTCGCTTCAACTGCTGCTCAGACACGAAACCTTTGCTCTCGCACTGAGCGAACTGACACACAAATGGCCGCACATTGCTATGCATAACGCTTTGGTGAAATATCAGTTCACTTTTCTTAAAGAAACTTTTTCCGTCGCATTGCGGTTCGTCGCACGTGAATCGCCTTTCCTTGATGTGAACGCGTCTGCGATGCGTTTCAAGTCTATAGTTATCATTAGTCTTGTAACCACAATACTCGCATATCAGCCTTCGCTCGAAATGTGACAAATTCTGATGACGCGTTAACTTTGATTTTGAGGCGAAGTATTTGCCGCAGTAATCGCATTGAAACGTCTTTTCGCTGTGCACTAACATATGTTGCGACAAATATTTGGCTGAACTGCAGTTCTTATCGCAAACATTGCAACGAATTTTCTTCTTTTTAGCTTTACTACTATTCAATATTCTATCGATCATATTAATGCTATAATCGAATCGATCGCTATTCTCATTAGAAAACTCCACAACACTAGTCGAATGTACGGATCGATGCGTTTCGATGTTATCGATGGACAGTGCGCTATACTGGCAGTGATTGTCGTCACACACGTATACACGAGTATGTATGGCTGCGTTCGCGTGCGACCAAAAATCATTGACGGACTCAAACGATTGGAAACACTTATCGCAAGTGAATTGTTTGTTATCGAAGTGTCGTTCGCTGTAATGTGAGAGCAATTGGGTATCGGTTTGGAAGTACAGCTCACAATCAGCGCATTTGATTGGTTTGCGTTCAGCGCTGTGTTCGGCAGTGATGTGTTGCCAAACCAAACCTAAATCTTCGGTTAGTTTATCGCCACATCTGTTACACTGAAAACCAATCACACGATTCACTATTTTATAGCCAATATTTTGATGCGTTTGATCACTTAAATCACTAGTATTATCGTTTTGTACGCATTCTTCTCGACAACTCATTTCGTAACACAAAATAGTGAATAGTGTTTATTATTAAATTATTAAACACAAATTAAAATTATTATTATTAAACACAAATTCACATCTAATATGCTGTTATTATTATGGAATCGTATTGTAAGTACTGTTACATTAAACATAACATAACTGTCACGACATCTATGTTTCGTTTTGTTTGAATAAGTTTTCAAATAATCAAATTGTGATGTTGTGGACAATTTTCATCCTAATTCTGATTATCTTTATGCATATATTTGTACTGATATTTCACACTAGAGCGTCAAATTGTTCAAATAATTAGGCTCGAGCCCTATTCTTGATTAAAATTTGAAGCCCGGCCCGATTAAATAATTAACATATTTATACTCATATTTAATTTTACTTTATATCTTCAAAATTTGAACGTTTCTATAATAGATTATCAACTTTAAATAAAAAATTAATTGTTTTTATTATAAGGAAATTGCAATGATTCTTTATTTTTTCCAGTTTTGTACACATTAAAAATAGATTATAGAAAATATTAAAAAAATTTTTGAAATATCAAAGCCCGGCCCGGAATTTTTATTTTTAGGCCCGAACCCGGCCCGTCCCGGTTACATACGCCGGGGGCCCGTTTGCAAGTCTATTTCACACAAACTTACATTTGAACACATTTCAATATTTATATGGGCATAGATTGTGAGGTACGATAAATTGATTATTCCATTTCTGTTGACAAAAACTGTTTAACCATTGATTCTTCTCTGATATTTAGTATATCCAAACTCGCAATTTTCATTATATTCACAAAATGCTTTTGGATATCCTTTTGAATGCTTTCCATTTTTCATAGAATGGTCGCATTGAAATTAATGCTTCACATGGACAGTGAATTAAATACTTTGTTACAGTTTCATAGCCTAACAGATATCAATTTGGATCCGGTATTTCAGCTCAACTATTTCATCACAATCGTCAGTGTTTCTGGGCTTGTATTCTGATTCTAGTTTTAATAGTATGTTCTCATGTGGTAAACCTCGTGATGGAAATCCAATTACATAAACGAATGCTGAAACTTTACCAATGATGCTATTTTTAATCAAATCTTCTTTTAAACGATGCATTTTCTCATTAAAATCTCGAACAATTAAATCTGTCTATCATTTGGCTTTTGTTGAGGAAGATGTTCATCGGCTGTCTCTTTCCAATTGGATTACATGTAAATGTTATGAATAGATTAGGTTTACCAAAATCTCTTACAATAGCCAATGCATATTGAAAATTTTGAGCCATATATAGAGTAAAGTTGTGGTGAGCTTTGGTAGTATAAAACAACGTCCGATATTTGTTAGTGAAGTATTTTTGTTTATAACGTCCACAAATCCTTGCTATATTTCTGAGCGAATTTCTTTCTGATGGTTTATGATGAATATAAGACGATATCATTCAATTTTAGCGTAAACGTCAACAATAAACAGAAGGAACATTATTCCTCTGTTGAGAATAGTATAATTTCCACTTAAAATGTAAACGGTATGAATAATAATCCATTTGAGTTATATTACGTCCAGAAATTCGTTTTATGTCATCTGTTATTGTATTCTCCATATGAAAACAGGAGACCATATCCAAACGCATCATATGATCTACGATTTTCATTTATTCGTTTTAATCCATTCGCTCCACAATCAACAATTATATCACACTGATGTTATTCGTTAACTCCCGGTATTGTTGCTGCAATATATCCGTTTGTTAGCATATTGTATGTTTTCGGGTCACGACCTTCGGCTGGTATTACAAATTTTAGATCCACAATGGCATTGGTATTCGCTTCTATTGCTGTTTTGAATAAATTTATACTGGGATTTGTGGAAACTAACATAAGTTGAAAATATTGTTACATTTATTTCTGTTTTACATAAAAATATATCAATTTGTTATCTCGTTTTCCGTGTCGTAAAAATAAACTTGAATATAATTCGGATTCTGAGCTTCTGATGGTAATAACGAACACATTCAGTGATATATTTCGCCGTGAATTGTATAAGTAAATATCACAGTACCTTATACTGAAACAGATTGATTTACTTTAGCTCCGAAAGATGTAAACGATAACAAGGCTCTTATATTCTGGTTGAAGTCTTTATTAATATTCTCATTTCCATTCCATAAGTTTGACAGTACATCAGACATTTCCTTCATTTTTAACAAAACAATATCTCCATAATCACAACATTGTTTAAATTGTGGTTTACGCAAAGTTACTTATCTTTTCTCGCAAAACTAAAATTTAGCCAAACAATGTTCACATATTTTATCCATTTTTCCAAAATAATCGGTTTGGCATTTCGGTTCTTCGGCCTATGAATCTACTATGAGCTCTATTTCTTTCCATTCGATATATTTTGCATTTGGTTCTCAATAATTCTTTAATCTTGTGTGAGTGATGTTTTCTCCGAAAACTTATTTGATAAAACTCTCATTTCTATTGAAGTACTTCTTTGAAAATTTTCGTGTATTGGCTTTGAAGAAGTTCTTTTTATTTTGCTTTTCTATCGTCCATTGTGTTTCTGTGCTCTCAAAGATTTCCCTAATTGTAGATTCCATTGTAGTCATTATTGATGTTCGGGCTATAGGTTCCAATTCCATATTAAGTATGGTATCATATGACGCAATTTAAAAACATTTACTGAGAATTGTATTCCATATTAAATATCTAAACTTACATTATTTCGTTTTATTATGTTCGTTGAACTCATTTGTCCATTTAAAATATAAAATGTCAAAACTTACAATTGTATGATCTAATATCTAATATTTAACTATTTTGATTTTTTAAAACGTATTGTAAAACACATTTTAATTCGTTGTTTATTTTCTTGATTGTAACGTGTTTTTAGTGGTGTACGTTCTCTAAATTTACCTTTAGGGTCGTTTCAACACTAAACTCGTGCTTAAGATAAAATTATTTCTTCATCAATTTCTAGCTGTTTTTTACGTGCAGAAAAATTGGTCTGATTTGCATCTATTCTAGATTTTAATCCATTTTCTATAAATTAAAATTAGAATTAAAACTTTTATAGACGTCAAAGATGGCAAACATTCTATCTAATTGTCTATTGTTTACAGTAGAGTGCGAAACGGGCCCCCTATTTCTCGGGCCCCAGCGGGCCCCCGACTAAAAGTATCGGACTTTGTCGGGTTCGGGCCTTAAGTTAAGAAAATAATATTGGGCTGGGTTTATGTTGTAAAATTTTTTGGCCGATTTAGAATTTAATTTCAAATTTTTTGGTATATTAATAAAAAATTGTTAGAATTTTTGTGAATTTTATTAATTTCACTTCAGAAAACAGCATATTTTAATTGGTTTTAATGATTTTGACAATAAATTATTACTTTTAATTATAACTTAATTGTTTCGATGGAAAATCGGGCCGATCGGGCTTTTTTAATTTAAATTTCATAAAGTTTTTTGGTATAAGTGAAAAAATTGTCCATTAAAACCAATGAGTTTTCGTGACACCTCTAAATTTTGACAAAATTTCAAAATAAATTATCGTTTATATTCGTTGAGTTTTTCGAGTGGATGTGGTTTAGGCTTTCATCATGAAATATTCGGAAACAAATGTCGGCCAAAAAAATTGTAGAAATGAGACCCCAGACCACTGCTTACAATACAGTACCGGTATTTTATTAACATTTAATTAAGAATCTGTATTGAATTTATTTATTGAATTAAATTCATATTTTTGGATCAAATAAATAATGTTTATTAAAAATTTCTGTGTCGATGAATAGTTCACAAACATTATAATATTTAAAAACTTCGTTCTAAGTTTAGTCGTTCGCTAAAAGAATTAATGCTAAGCTTATAAACACACCAAACCATTATTTACAGTATTTGCACATTGGATTTCATGCGTTATTCGATAATCACAGTAAACATATGCTTATATTTATTATATTAAATCAATAATATTACAAATTTTACATTAGCGTCAGTAACGTTCACGTCATTAGCTTTTATGTGTTTTGTTTACTAAACTTTTTGTGAATCTCATTGCACTGAAAAGATTGCTGTTCACTGTTGTGACATAATCTGTGATGATTTTGGACGCTTTCAGTCGAACAAAACCGTTTTCCACAATAAACGCACTTAAACTGTGGCGTTCGTCGATTCGGTTTCAAACTGTTTAAACTTTTACGTGTCTTCAACTGCTTTTCTGATTTAACAATATAAACAGTTTCACCTAAAATATCACTATTTTTCTCATTAATTTCATTTGTTTGTTGCGCAACAATAATCTCTTCGTTGTCACTGTTTTGCGTCGCAATATTAACATTTGATTCAACATATTTTAAAGCGTCAAACGAACGAATATCGCGAGTGAGCGGAACATCAATGATCTTTGGCCTCAGATGAATAAATCCGTTTAATTTTTCGTGCGATAACACTCTATTTGGACGCAAATCGCAACTAATTCGTTGTGCTTTACGTTTTGTCAAGTTTTTCTCATTAGAAGTGATAACAGTTGCTGTATTAAAGTTGCCATAATATTAGTATATATTAAAATCATAAATAGTATAAATCAAAAGTACAGTAAAACTCACTACATTTTCCGTGTTCATCATTTTGAACACAACTCGATTTTAGTTTCGAATGCTTAGGTTTCTTACTATTTTATCCAATTATTAAAAACAACAATTTAATGGAATAAAAATAAATAATAATTTTCCTTACGATAAATGTTTGGTTCGACGATATTTTTTCATCATTTTCATCTCTGCCTTTCGACGACGAGCTTCGAAAGGATTGTAATAATAATCTATACGTAAATAAATAAACAAAATAATTAATTTAAAATTTTAAACATTACTGTATTTGGTAACAAACACATGAAATAGAAATTATTGTTATTAGACATAAGTAGTGAACAATATATGATAATAAGTTGTTAAACCTGGATATTTAATCCGATGCACTCTTACAGTCTCCTGAGCCAAAAAGTGATAATGCTTTTTCATTTCAACTGTCAGAGATTTCCATTGTTGACCCAATATTTTACTAATTTGTTTATTAGAGTATTGCGGATACTTTTGTGCTAATAATTTTCGCCTTTCTTTGCCAAATATCATGAACGAATTCGGTGGACGAGGAATTTTCTCTTCTTCCTCATCGTTGTCGATGCTATGGAGTTGTAAATCGGTGTCTGTACTAACCGTGTTATGTTCATTCGATATATGTGTCATAAACTCATTTAAATGATGAAACACTTTATCACAATTACCGCATTCAAGAATCATCGCTTCGATAGCATTATCGTCTCTATTGTCCACTGATATATTTTCAATAAAATTCAGTTCTTTCTCATTTAATTTATCAAATATTTCTTCATTATTTTCATCAGTTATAGTGTTATCAGAATTAAGCATATCATGTTTATCTAAACGATGAGTGATCATAGCTTGTGGTAAACTATTTATTCGAAAAATTGCATTATAACACCAGTAGAATATGCAACAAATTATATTAATCTTACATTTTTATGTGTTGCTCATCTTTATTTGTAACGACAGAATTTCTCTTATTTTTAGGCATCATTTTCTTATCTTGTTTCATATTTCTACTTAACTTTCTTATTACTAATTTTTCATTCACATTAATCCTAGTATTATTCTGTTGTGCAATATTTCGAACTCTTTTTGGATTATAAGTTGCATTCGATTTCTTACTATTCGATTATAAATTATTCATTTATAATTTATTAAAAATAAATATACAGTATAAATGATATTTACGTTTCAATTGGATGATTGACAGAACGCGAGATTTTATCACCACTGTTTGATATATTATTTTTCTTTCTAGGTTTTAACAATAGTTTTTTATTGGCCTTTCGACGACGAGCTTCGATAGGACTATAATAGTAATCTAGAAATACGTTCGTTAAAAAATTACTAACTTTTAAAGTTATAATTAATTAGAGATAATAATTAGATGTAAAACCTGGATATTTAATACGATGCAATTGAACTGCTTGTTCGGCTAAACTATTATAATGCATTTTCAACTCAACTGACAGAGATTTCCACTGTTGTCCTAATAATTTACTAATTTGCTTATTAGAGTATTGCGGATATTTTTGCGCCAATAATTTACGCCTTTCTTTACCGAATATCATGAACGAATTGGGCGGTCGAGGAATTTTCTCTTTATCTGGTTCTTCGACAATATTTTCGGCGTTGCACTGAATCGAATTATCGGAAGCAGTGTTGTGCTCACTTGACATATGCAACATAAGTTCATTCAATTGTTGAAATACTTGATCACAATTACCGCATTCAATTAACGTCGGTTTCAGGCATTTCTCGCCGCTATCTCTCGTAAATGAACTTTTATTAAGATTATTTTCTGTACAATTAGAATCGCTTTCATCCGTTTTATCGCACATATCTATATTATTTGCTTCATTTGATATGCTAATCAGAGTATTTATATCTGGTTTGACATCAATTTCTTCTACCATTTCATTATCAAATGAAAATAAGCTTATGTTCGTCGAACTAATACTAAGAAGTTTAATATATTAGTAAAATAATATTTAAATGAAAAAACTTGAATAAATAAACAAATACTTGTTAAATCGTTCATCATTACAATTAATGATATTTTTATTATTTTTAGACACCAAATTCAGTGCTTTATTTCGTGGAGATTTTCGTTGCGTCCTTTTTGGTTCTTTAACACGTTTTTTGATCCTAAATTGTAAATCATTTGCACACGAATTTTCAAAAATTTTGTCATTATTTGCGGATGTTTTTCTTGTATCGAAGCGGTTAATAATATTTTGCTTAACGTTTAATAATACCTCCTCTTTTTTAGACATTTCGCTATCAACCAAATCATGCGTAAAAGTTGATAACACGCTGTGAAACCAATAATATTTAAACAATAAGATACATGAGTTTAAAAAAATAATTACTTATTAATCTTTTGTTTATCATTAACAATAGTGAGATTGTTTTTATGCTCATTATTCTGCTTATTTTTTACGTGAGATTTTTTCAATGCTCTTTTTGCTTCTTTTTGTCGATGCAATTCATTTGCATTGTATTTATAATCTATAAGAAAATTTAAAAAATTAAAAACTTATTGTTGACTAAATTAAAAATAAAGAGTAAATGAAAACCTGGATATTTGATTCGATGCATTTGTGCCGCTTCTTCAGCCAAACCGTGATAATGAGTTTTGCGCTCATTTGGCAAAGCTTTCCATTGTTGACCCAATAATTTGCTGATCTGTTTATTAGAAAATTGGGGATACGTTTGCGCCAATAGTTTACGCATTTCTTTACCGAAGATCATGAAAGCGTTTGGCGGTCGCGATATTTTCTCGTTGTCCTCATTGTGTATATTAATCGGAACGTAATCTTTTTTGTGCATAGTTTTCACTAATTTCGTGGTTTTTCGGTTTCGTTTAATGGAATGCGTTTGATTGCAGCGAACCATCCATTCGTTAAGATTTGAGTGCTGTTCAGCGATGTTCACGTTATCGATAACCAAATCCATTATTAATATTTATACCACAATATATACTATCAAATCGATAATATTATTAATCGGTTTAATCGAAATGCGTATTCAGTTTATTATACCTATTTTTGAATTATTGATGACATTCGATCAAAATAATAACCAAACATATGATATAATGAATAATTAATATTAATATGGTTATTACATATAACATATGAATTATATAACGTTACCCATAATATGATATATCATACATAAGCTTATATTAATAGTGTTTATGATGGAAACAATTCATCACTAATATAGTTATTACTGTACCTATATATATAAGGTAGTGGACAAAAGTCTTTTGACATTATAGAAAATAGCAAATATTTTAGTTTAATGTTATTAAAAGTCTATAGAAGGCGACAAAACTTTGTGTATATGTTTATTTACATTCAATACACAAAATTGGCGCAAAAAA
>JAQGAW010004813.1:0-10428 GCA_034698025.1 Phthiracarus crinitus | reverse complement strand
GGAGTCTTTTTTTGAAAAAATCCCTTAATAAACATAGAGAAAAAATCCCTTAATAAACATAGAGCGGTCCACAGACAGACATACAGACAGACATACAGACATCTCAAATCCAATAGCTGACTTTTACAAAGTGAGCTAAAAAACTTTGTGGGAATTTATCGGAACGTATTACTAGAAGGTAATTTTATCACCTTTTTTCCAGGAAAATGTTAGTTTTTCAAATTTTTGCCCTAGTTATCCTTTTTAGATTTTTTCTAACGCTAATGGTTCCGAAATTGGTGGTGTTTATCTTTATCATCATTCCTGTAACTCATCCGATATTAAGAAATTTGAAAATTTTCGACTGATATCTTTGGTTGGTCGAAATTGTTCCCCAGATTAACTTACTGAATTTCTCTAACGCCACCTGTTCAGTAGAAGGTCACATGCTCGTTATAAATTTAACAGCGAAGCGCATAAACACGTTAGAGTTGATATACACCGTCGTCTATGAGATCGTGAAATTTATCTAAACGAAATTTTTAAAAAGTCAACATAAAAAAATTTTATAATTGGATGATCTATCTATCTAACCATTATTAAAAAACAATATAGAATTTAACTACAGTTATTTGTCACTTATGTTTTGAAAGATTGTATTCTGATTAATCAATAAGGACTGTTAACATTATCACACTTTTAAAAAATAACATGTATATAATTTCTTCAAACAATTTGAGAACTGACTGATAAAATTATTTTATGAATAAGATGTCAATGTAAAATAGTAAAATTTTAATGTCCCAAAACTATCAAAGTTAAACTGATTATTTTCCAGTTATTATAACAATACTTCGAATTGAACAAGACATAACTGAAGTAGAGGTGCGACTAATTCCACAAAGAATACATATTTTATAAAAATACTAGAATTAAGTAAACGTGATTAAAAAAAAATACTTTAAAAGGTAATGTAGTGAATATTATATTTTTAGTTAACACATCAGTGAACATACATAAAAAAATTGATAATACGCATACAAAACAATTAAAATTAAAACAGTAAATGTTTTACCAATCACATATGAAGTAAATAATCAGTCCATCTGACTGTTACAATGTACAAAAATATTTGTTAAATTCTCCACTTTATCGATTTGAAAATATATCTATTTCAGAAAAAACTGATAATATGAATATGAAAACATCAACGACAACCAAACTGAACGATAAAATGATCGATGATCATATAGAAGATTTGGTTGAAAAATTTGATAATAGTAATTATATAGAAATTAAAAATATATTAATTGCTAGATTTGGTATAATTGTTTGAACCAATTAATGAGTGTTTTATTCTAAAATATGATTTTAAGTTTGAAAATAAAGATTGTTTTAGAAAAAAAGACGTTTTGGTACATTATCTAAACTTTCAGAATCTCAAATAATTTCATTATTAATACATGGTTTACCTCATAAATTAGGTAAATATTTTATTGCTATTAAATCTGAGAATATTGAAGAATTTTATAAAATATCAGTCCGCTGAAGATAATTTTAAAACATAAACCTGAATCTATAAATAATAAGTACCTAATAAAAAAGCCTCCTAAACCATGCAATATAAGTGAAAATCTTTTATTAAAAAATAGGTAACATTTGTTGCCTGATTATCTCAATAAAAATTGAAATGATATAAATAATACAAAGCAAATAAATGTTAGCGAATCAAATAAAAAAGATAAATCAGAAAATGTGTATCGTAGCTATTTATTAAAACGAGTAAATTGGCTTTAACTTTTCCCACTTATCAAATTAAATATAATAATTTATAATAAAATTATAAACACAATTTTTTGATATTGGTGCAAACATATCATGTAACAGTTTTAACAATTCATAAAATTAAATCTAAATTTAATAAAAACTAAAGATAATAAATTATCAACTTTAACAAAAACCTATACTCATTTAGGTCAAGTAAATCTATGTATAACAATATTATTAATCACACACAATGTTACATTAATTGTAATAAATAATTCACTATATGATTCAGTAATTTGATTAGATTTAATTCAAAAATTAAATTTAAGTTTATCAAATGACTTAAACGACTTAAAAATATATCAAACACATAAACAAAATAATCAAATAATAAAAATGAAAAAAATTTGAATTATATATAAAACAATTATTGTACTTTTGATAATGATTATAATTATAATCAAAATTAATTAAAAATAAATTCAATAGAGGTTATAAATAATAATACCACTAAATCCTTATCATAATTGTCAAAACAATAGAACAAAATGTTCATATAACAAATATTCTAAATGAAATTCAATTACATTTTCTAAACAGGCTATGATATAGGTTATATATAAACATAGTTGCAATTAAAATAAATTTTTCAAATTAAATTCCAATTTATTTCAGAGCATATCAATGCAATCAAACAGATCAAGAAAAAATAGATTCCAAAAGAGAGGAACTTTTAAAATATAAATTAATTAGGAAATCAATCTAACCATAATCATTCCCAGTTAAATTAGCTGACAAAAAAGATGAATAAAAAAAGAGTATGTTATGCATTGACCTAAGAAAATTAAATTCAGTTAATATTGCTGTTAATTTCCAATTTCCAAAAATTGAGGATATTATGAACAAACTGTTGGTTTGTGAGTTTATTACAAACTTAGATATTTTATCAGGGTTTTGGCACTTCTACAGGAATCTATAAAAAATCCTATCTATCCTAAACTAAAAATAGCCAGAAAAATATCATATCAAAAAAGTATAGAAAATCATAATACGTATAAAAAATATCATGTCGAAAATCACAATTCATTAGCCTTAAATATTTGTGATTTTGTTTATGTAGAAAATAAAAATGAAATAACATGAAAAAAATTAGAACCATCAGTGATAGGACCATTTCAGGTAATAAAAAAATTATCAGATATTTCATAAGAAATTTAAATGAATAAAAAGGGAATTCTGGAATTGTACAAATATCAAAACTTAAACTATACAAACTTTGTAACCAAAAAAATAGGGGGTGAAAATTATACATAAATAATGTTAAAGTTTGACTTTAAAAATAATATACCCTTAAATGGTAAAAAAAAACAAAATCAAGATGTTATTATTACATTTGATATAATTGTCCTGATTTCATATCAATAAAAGTGCCTTTTATAAGAATTATAAAACATTGAATATTCTTCGATTAGATATTTTTAGAAGTGTTGTAATTACTTTTGAAGCAAATAGTCAAAGTAAATAAATTTTTGAATAAGGAAAAGTAAAATAAAATTAAAACAAAAAATTTAAAATTATGAATTATTATTCGGATAATTTCAAAAATTTATTTTTTAATAAATTCACGTTAAAATTAACATTTATTATTTAAAGATTTTACACAATACAATACAATGTAATATATCAAAGAATTAAGTGATTTATTTTTAAAATATGTTTTACAATTTTACCATCCTTTAATTTTTCAGATTTTTAAAATTAATTTTTAATCAATAATTTTTATTTTCTTATGAATTTATATTTATATTCATTTGATTTAATATTATATCAGCAAAAATATTATCAGTGCTAATACGATGTCAAATCTTGAATTTATAGTATAGTTAATTGCTTATATCATATATAATTCATAAGTATAACAGATTATTTATTCAATGCAAGCACTTTTTGATGAAATCAAGAATTATAATGACAATTATTAGATAAAGTTTGCGTTTTGGCTATATTTGTTATTCTCCTCTATAATTTGTTTCTTATTGAATGGCTTATTGTTTGGTGACATGACGTGGACCGCTAGATTAGAATTTATGTATTGGACAGTGATTGCCAGTTTAATATTAATTGGTATCATGAATACTGTTTCATCGTTGGCTCACAAAAATGATAAATCTTATGCATTGCTTTCATGCGCGCAATATTAATTTTGGATTTCTTTCTTTACATCACATCGATTTCAATAAACAACTATATTAATGATAAGTTTTATTTTTATAAAACATAATGAAAATAATGGGAGCGTGCGACCAAAATCTTTATATAAAACTGCAAAATTATATATTATGACTATATAAATCTTATATGAAACAGAGTGTCAATGACAGAGGTTATATGACACATATGCCGCTAATATCTAAAAATATCAATTAATAACATAATTTACTTTACGCTTACTTTCAAGAGTAAATACGACATTTAAAGCTTTTTAGCAATAATCAAAAATATTTAATTAAGAGTCATTCAATGTGAACGGGTAGTGCCATATAGAAAATATACTTAGTTGCGCTTTTTATTCGGGAATCTAGTAAAACAAAAAAAAATCATCAATTAATTGACACAAAAAACCCATCTTCTGAATAAAATATATAATAGTTAATGTAGTCTCATCATAAAAATATAAAGACATGTTTTACAATATAAAAATAAATAATAGTTATAACTTTATTAATGTCTAAAAAAGGTATAATAATATTATCTCTTAATATAAGACTCTATTTAAAAAATATAATTATAGTTTTTATTAATTTTTTAAACTAATAATAAATGATCACTAAAAATTATATTTAAATTGAGCATTAGTTATATATTTGGTTCCATAAATAAATAATTATTGACAAAAAAATCCAAAATTATTTGAATTGAAGAAAGCATAAACATATTAATCAAACATAAACAATAAGTTTAAATCATCAAATTACTATATATTTTAGTAATTAGTGAAAATATTACTGTATAATAATATACTGTAACATACCTTATTTCAAAGTAACGTTTGATTCATAATACTAGTATATATTTTTGGAAAAAAACTTTTCAATAACAGATAATATTATAAGCATTTTTAAATAATTGCGTGTTAACACTGGTCAATAAAAAATTTGATTTTATAAGTTTTTTGTAAGTACATTGCAAACAAAATTATTATAGTTATTTTTTATTTTATGTATAACAACAAAAATTACAAGATTGCATTAAAGTGTTTGATCTGTCTGTGTTTAATTTTTTTTCAATTAAATAAGTATATATAATGAAAAATATATTGGCCTAATCTAAAACTTTTTTTTATTAAAATAAAAATAAACTGCAATGATAGATGATCAGTATTTATAATTTATTTGAGTTATGTGTGTGTCAAGTCTAAATATTCTCTATAGAAAATAGTTCAGTGTTTCATAAGATTTGTTGAATTACATGTTTTTTATTTGTTTTGTGAAAGCGAGTAAAAATATAATTTATCGCAAATTAAATTCAATAATTTTATTTAACAAAATTAATAGATAAATTGAGTAAAAAAAGTCTAAATGTTGGAGAAAAAACATGTGTTGCGTTATTGTTTCAATATAAAGCTGTATTTTACTTGAAATGATGTTTACAATAATAAAATGTATTTTACGAATAACAAAATGTGTCATCTATTACGCAAAATTTTTATTCTTTTGTGACAAGAGTCGCATAGAATAGAGGATCTAAAACTTTTTACGTAACGAAACCCTAATGTCTTGACAAAAATTATTACGCGACCCATATTTGTGCAATAAATCTTTTGAATTATAATATAAATTTAAGAAAGCTTTAATGATATGATAAAATTCAATATAAAATCGCGAATTAATACGCTTTTATGATAACTATTTATTATTTTATTTAAATATATAAACTTCCATTGACGTAGTGTACGAATTAGAGTTCGAAATTGCAAATTAAATCCCTGGAATGGAACTGTAATGGAGTTGGATATAAAAAAATGCTTTAAAATTTGAGTTAATGTTGATGTTAATTACTATAAACTATAAGACGCAAAACTTTTACATTGCTATCTAGTTTTACGTCGCGATCCTAAGTTTGAGAACCTTTCACTAAGACAATAGTGCGATCATTATTTGACTTTTTTCACTAAACCTTATTTAATAAATTTTTAAGCTTAAATTTTGTATATATAACATATAAGAATTAAGTATTCCAATATATTTAATTTAATAAAATATTATCATAAAAACTATAAGAATTAACTATAACATCGGAATAAAATAAATATATTTATTTATTACCGATTCTTGTAAATAGGATTTAATGTTTATATTTACACTAAATAATTTTTTACATCCGCAGAACAAGTACGTACTCATTACAGATGTCCTGTCATTAATCCTTTATGCATATTTGATAGAATAAATACTAAAATAGAATTTCTATGACAAAAAAGGTAGTTTCGTAATAGCAATGAAATTGTAAACTATTGATATAAAAGGCAATACCCTTTTGGTAATTCTTTTATGTTAACAGAAAGAGTGAAAAAATTCATAATGAATAAACTGATATTATTATTGACGATCATTTTGTTTTATACTTTTGGAACTAATGGTAAATATAATACTTTAGTTTTTTTGTATATATTAAAATGATTTTTCATACGTTTATAATTTTTAGGTACCATAACTCCGGTTACACTTAACGGTGTTCAATGTACAAATCTTGGTCTCTTCAGTATGTCCCAATAATAACAAAATATAAGCATGAATTCAAATTTTCCATAAAAGCTATTAAAACGAATTTATTCAATTCCAATAATAATTAGTAATTATAATTTCTAGGTTATACGTGCGCTATTGATTCCACTCAAAAAACAGCATTGGTTAATGCTGGCTGTGTAGACGGTAATATGAAACAAAACTTAATGCCAATTAAACATGGAAATTATCGTTTCAGATAATTCATACAATGCAGACGTGGTTGCGAATTTACCATTGCGTAATTAATCATTTTTGTACTATAATTTGTTTAATTTTGATTTTTCCATTATTTTTTATATATTTATTTTATTCATGTTACGAAAAGATTTTCGGTTTCTTAATCGTATTTTCTTAAACATTACGATAAATAGATTTATTGGGTTATAGGTGTTTAAAAGATGAAAATTTATAAAATTAAGCTATAAATTGAAGCGTATCGACTCATTAATTCATACAAATGTTACAAATGATTTTTTCTATTAAGGTTATGTTTTTCAATATATAATTTTAAATGTTGTTAATTTTGAGTATATTTTAAAAAAGTAGGTTTCGATTTTAATCAAATACCTTAATTCATATATAATTAAAAATAAGTTACAGATTGGATAGCAACAACAAATACTTTTATTATAAATTTTTTAGAATATTTAAAAATTAATCCGAATTTGTTTTTTCTTTTGCTTAAATGTTTGAAACTAATTTAATTATTAACTTATTTTATATTTTTTTAGTTGATTCCATTGATTTGGGAGGTAAGTTTTAAATTAATTATATCTTCTTAAAATTCAATAAAAATCTAATTAAACAGTTATATAATTAAGCATAGTGGCGTCTTGGAGGCAAAGATGATCAATACGATTATCTAATTAATAAAATAATATATCAAATAAAGTTAAATATTCTAATCGTAGGTTTCGATTTTACAATGAATTATGACGATAATCAGATCATAACCGCTAATTTATTGTCTGGAGTCGGGGTTCCACTTAGTAAGTTTTATAAACTAAAATTGAAAGTTTAATATTTAATTGTTTTAAAATATTAGTAAAAGTAGTTCGTAAACTAATCAACTATTATCTTAGATAAGGAAAAACTTTTATTTTATAATTATACTTTATTTTTTTTAATTTTTAGGCAGTAAAAAACTAACTGTTTTTGATTAATGATAAAAATAGTAACTTATTACTGCAATAAAGTAAACAAAATAAAGAAAATCTAAAATATTAAATAGTTGTTATGATAAAGAAATTTTTAAACGCAAGATAATTACTTTTTTAAATTTACGCTGTTTTCTAAATAAACATAAAATTGTTTTCAAACTTAACCACTAATATTCATTAAATAAGAGATCATTAATAAATTTGTTTTAAACATTAGGTGCTATCCTTAACTTCGGTATCAAGATTTTATGTGGTACTTCTTAATCAGCTGAAAGATTAAATTATGGTCTTTTTATTTTATTTTCTATTCATTGGATAAATGTTTATTCTTATCTTGAATTATGTAAACTTAAAATTATTTTAAATTTTATAGTTTAATTTTTTTGTAACCACTATTTAATTAAATTGATTTTTATTAATAAAATATGTAAAATTATTAAATTAATTTTTACAAAATAATTTAATCTGTGGTTTATCAAGCATTACAGAGGCTTTAAAGATTAATAAAATGTTCACTGATTTAATTTTGTAATTATTATATTTTAGAAAAACAAATTTATTTTTGCGCAAAATAATTGCACAGAAAATTGAATTTGGTTAAACAAATTTATCAAATATAAACGAAGTCCCAATCTGTGGCGAAAAGATACTTCTTCAGAGGATGATCCATATAGACTAACTCATGAAGTGACCAAACCTATCATACAGGAAGTGAGAGAGATTATTACGGAGTCAGTTATGGAACAGGCGTTCTTAGTTATGGCCTCAATGGTCGAACTTGTGGCAAATCTTACTAATTATTTAATCAATGTTTAAAAGAGTTTTTTTAAAAGGATCACAATAGAAAATTACAATAATAGCATCATTTCCATTTGAGCATAAAATATGATCCAAATTTTTGTACATTTTGTTTATTTTATTACGATTATGTTTTCGACTATCACTCATCCAATATTTTTTTTATTGAACTAAACTTTTATAGTTGTTATAAATTTACTTTTATAATTCATTAGTGAAAAACAAAGATAACGTTATCGGGAGAAATAAACAGATTAATTTAAAATATATTAACTACTCTATGTCTTTGGGCCCCCACTTGTAAAACTCGACGAATTTAATCAACAAATTTCCAAAATTCTAAGGGGTGTCAACAGTGGCCAAGCACCACACTCTGGGTAACTATTTTATTTTTAAATTAAACACAAAACGAAATGACTTTATTAAATAGAAATAGCGCGCGAATACACAATATCGAAGTGATTAGCGATTCAAAAGTTAAGTTTACGTTAAGAAAGATGAAATTAATCTGAATAAAAGCCTAAAAGGTTATCTTTTATACGAAAAATAAGCACTTGATTTTATACTTATGCGTAATGATGCGTGAAGTATTGTATATGAGCAAGTGGTAAATTAAAGGTAATACTTATGCGTAGTACTGAGTTGTTTATTTAATATGACGCTCTCTAGCGTCTCAATGTTATTACAAATCGAAAAACTGTATTTATATGTAAATTTTAGTGCAAATTATTCCAAGTTTTTGTGTATTTCCGTAAATATTTTTTGACATTTTATTTATAGTTTCTCTTGTTTTCCAATTATATTTTATTTTGTTTTTTAAGCAATTATAAATTTGAAGTTTTAAGATATAATGTAAAATATTTTAAAATTTATATATAAATATACTAATTTAATATATGTTCCAAATATTAATTCTTTTTAAAAAGTAAAATTAAATATATTTTTGATAAATCTCATTATATTGAAGTTTAAAATTTATTAAGAAACAAATAAATAAATTAAAAGTAAAATAGAAAATGGTTCGCCATTTATTTTTATTGAAATACAAAGCATTAATAGTAAATTTTAAAGATTTTATCAATTTTAAATAAATATAGTATTGAAACGTTTTAACAATTTATATTGTAAACAAGATGGATACGGGCATAATATATGACTTTGCAGTTTGATTTTTAGTTAGTTTTAAGTCGCTCGTTCTATTTTGTAATTTTTAATATTTTAGGATAGTAACGGCAGATGCCACTCTATTTCGTTATATTTCGATATTAAACATTTGCGTCAGATGCCAATCAATTTAATTATTTTTCGATTTTATTAGACATTATCGGCAGATGCCACTCTATTTAATTATTTTTCGATATTATTTGACATTTTAGGCAGATGCCATTCAACTTCGTTATTATTTGTTATTATTAGATTTTTCGAAGGATTTCACTCTTTCTCGTAATTTATAGATATTTTTAGACATAAATGGTTGATGCCTTAATTTCCGGTCTTATTTTGAGATTTTTACACATTTCCGGCAAATGTAACTCCTTTTTAAAGTTTTTTGATTTTAATATTTATTTTCGGCAGGTGCCATTTATTTTCATTATTTTTTGATATTATTAGACATTTTAGGACATGCCACTCTATTTCGTTTTTATTTGATATAAAACATTTTTGGCAGATGCCATTCTACTTAGTTATTATTTGATATAATTAGACATTTGCGGAAGATGCCACTCTATTTTTATTTTTAAGATAGGGGTCTATTTTGAAGATAAGAATAATTTTTCTTCTTTATGTTAATAAAGGGTTTTTTATATGACTTTTGACTTTAAAAAGCCATATTATGGATTTGCCTTTGTTCGTCCGTCTGTCCGTCCGTCTGTGCACACCCTCTATATTTATTAAGGGAAATTTTCTCTTTATTTATTAAGGGATTTTACAATTCA
>JAQGAW010004812.1:0-10429 GCA_034698025.1 Phthiracarus crinitus | reverse complement strand
TTCTGAGCTATAGAAAGACTAAGCCTTATTCTCAAACAAACAATAACTCTTTAAGGTAACACATAAAACAATCGATGTTTAAAAAATAAATATGATATAATATTTTGTTTATTTGTGAATACAGTTCCAGTTCAAACGCGTGTTTGACGGATAGTGATTTTCGCTCATTGACTATCGAACACAAAGATAACACTTGTCTAAGTATGGGTAATACTATGTTGCGATCGAAGAAACCACTTACTGGTGAAAAAGAAGATAATTCTGATTAGTTATTTAAATATGGAGGAGAAAAGTACATCAAAACCCATTACTAGTTCGTTGATAAATCTGAATATTGATTTTTTAAATAATCCGAACAACTCGTCAAATTCAGAACAAATTGCTAACCAATATAATTATCTATCAATGAACGGAAATTAGACAATGTTGATGGCGCTATCAGTTATTATGAAATTGATAAAATTTCAATAAAATTGAATAAATGTTAATAAACAAAAGTTTATCATAATTTACTAAGTAATGTTATTAATTAATTATGTGAGCAAAATTAAATGATTAAAACTCAATTAAAGCTCCTTTATTAAGTGGCTCAAACAATTTCTTAAAATAATTTTGAAGATATTTGACGTTTTATAATTTATATAATTTAAATTTTATTATTTGGCAATTATTTAATCGTTTGTAGTAATTATTAATATAATATTAAGCATAACACAGAAACATGTAATTATATTTTGATTAATTTATTAAATACACACTCCTAACGCATAATTGAGAACTGTAACAGCAAACATAAAATAAATTAATCATTATATCACAACATTGTATTAATTACTTTATCTTATCGTGTGTTTTTGTATTTTATGTTTTTCAAATTTTTATTGTCCGGAACCCCTTAAACCACTGAATCCGATATAACCTCTAATTCATGATTGGTATAGTCAATTTTATTATATATTGTTTCTTCATTGAGATAGATGAAAAAAATGAAATAAACACCCGATATTTTATTGTTATATTATCAGTAATCTAATTTTTATCGTGTCTATAATCATAAATTATGGTTTGGAATTTTATTGTAATTATATGCAACTTATTGTCTATTTTAATTAATTTTATTTTGATTTTTAGCTCTAATCAATTGAAAATTATAGTATAGTTATAATGTTTCCTATTTTTATTATGTAAAAATATTTTTCTTAAGTAGAATTTTTATAAATGGATAACAATATGTTTTTGTTTAATAATGAATTTAGTAATCTAAGTAACGGAACATTTAAAACGACTTTTTGTTTCAAATATATTACGAAAGCAATATATATATAATTTTTTATGGTTTTGATGATTTAATTTTTAGTTTAATATAAAATTAGCTATTTAAAAGATTTGGGTAACTTCGCAATATTTTACAATAAATAATTTTTAAAAATCTATTTTCGTATATCGATATCCATTGACATATATTGACATCTATTATCTACTATCAACCTAAACGACCTCTTTCGACCTATATTGAACTTGTGACGACTTTGATAATCACGATATCAGTAACAGATCTATTGTTTATGACTATGTATGGAAAGTATCGATTATAATGAAAGATTTGGCCAAATCTCGTAATATGATTGTAGTTTACAGACTATGTTTGACTGCACAAACTTTATATATCGTTAAACTGGATCCACAATCAAATAAACATAATGCAATTTAAATTTTGTTAACAACGATACGAATATGTGGTAATTCGTCCAGTTTTTGATTTTTCTTGGAATTGTGAGATATTCATGTATAGGAAAAGGATATTTGTGGATAAAAGCGGAAGATTCGTTCGTTGCGAAGCACATGCATAAAGTGATTGCAAATGCAATGAAAGGATTGACTATGAACCGCATTATTATTACGGCAAGTGTACGCCACTCAAGATTATTGTCTAATTATCATAATGACCGCAATAGAAATCATTATGTTTCGCGCTATGAAACAATAATGTCTTACTCTCAAACAAACAACAAACTTTTAAGGTAATACACAAAAAAATCAATGCTTAAACAATAAATATGATATAAAATGTGAACACAGTTCGAATTCCGACGCGTGTTTGACGGATAGTGATATCCGATTATTGACTATCGAATACCTTGAATACACTTGTCTTAGTATGCATAATAGTATAATGCTATCCAACCTATAACTTACACGTGAAGAAGAAGCTAATACTGCTTATTATTTAAATAACGAGCATAAAAGTACGACAAAACCCATTAATAGATCAGAGATAAATAAACCTAACAACTCTTCATATACAGAAACAAGAAAGAGTATGATCATACACAATGAGCTCACTTTATATTATATTATAAGTTAATTCAATAGAATATACCAAATTTTTGTGTATAAAATATATTTTGACATTTTAATTATAGTTTCTATTGTTGGCCAACTATATTATATGTTGCTTTTTACGAATTTTTTAATTTTACTGTATATTCTTGCATTGAGAAAAAAACTTAAAGATTTATATGATATTGTTGTAAACAGTACTTCAGTAAGTGTATTGTAAGTTTTGATTCAGTTGTGTTTTAGCTTTTGTCGAGTGAACATCAAATAAATTGTTGTTAAGCAGACACTCAAATGTATTAAATAAGCGAATATTATTACAAATGTTAATGGTTTTAATTCGATATAATTTTAATTATGTTGTTTTAAACAATAGTTTATCCAATTTTATCATATTTTTTTCATTATTTAATAGATTATAACGCTATTTTAGAATAAATTAAATCCATTTTAACAAACTTATAGTCAATATTTAGACTTTTAAACCCCATTTTAGCTCATTTTTTGTGCATTTTTAGCCTTTTATAATGCATTTTTGTTCCATTTTAAGACCATATTTAGTTCATTTTTATCCTTTTTTGTCCATTTTACAGCCATTTTTAGCCCATTTTAACCAGATAGGAGTCTTTTAAACAATGATTTTTTGAAGATATGAGTCTATTTTTTGTCAATAGGACTTTTATTTGAAAAATTCCCTTAATTAATATAAAGAAAAAATCCCTTTATAAATATAAAGACCTGTCCACAGACGGACAGACAGTCATGTCAAATCCAATAGATCCTTTAGTTAAAGTGAGCTAAAAAATGCTGAAAAATATAATTTTGTATTAATGAACGGAAGTTAAACAATCATTGCTATCAATGATTGTGAAGTATTAAAAATCATGAATGAACCAATTTTAACAACAATGAATGAATTAATGAAATGATTATCATTTTTAAAATATTATTTTTCAGTTCTTAAAAAATGAATCAGTTTCGCTTTGTTTAGCTTTGCTTTTCTTTCAAATTTTTTTTTCAATTTTTTTCATTTTAATGGTTGTCATAACTATTGTTGTGCGCCTAATACCCAACTAACGCTATAAGGCTCAATTTCTTGTTAATAACTATGTTTTTCCTATTATTCACTTGCATTCTCTGTTACACTTAAGTGTTACGTTTTACAAATCAGCACATTTTACATGTTTTACCTTAAACTCTTAATTTTTGTTTTCACATTTTATAATTACGTTTGCTTATGTATTAAATTGTAAGTCGTGTATTACTTGCTTGAATAATAAGTAGCAAATAAAAACTAATCTAAATATTAATAATTAAATAAAAATATTAAAAATTAATTCTAATTCTCGCCAGGTTAACTATTATAAAGTGTTTTATTTATGTGCTTAAAAACTTTTGATACATTAATTTACAGTTTTTTAATTTATTGTCAATTTTAATTTGTGTTGGAATTTTAAAACTAAAATCATTGTAAATCTGTTTGCCAATATTACCATAAAACTATTCATTTTTATAAAGGGTCATGTAGTTTATATTATTTAAGAAAAATTTCGATATTTTTATAAAATATAGAGAGAATTAAATCACCTATAACCTATAAAATTAATAATCTTCTTTTATTCGAATTTCATAAAATATATATTAATAATAATAACATTGAAGTGCAGAAATAGTAGGAGAAAGTAGTCGACACACTTGATTCCGTGGCGAAATCAATTGGAAAATCACTCACGCCACGGTTGTGGACACCGTCAAAACTTCTAATATTTTCAAAATTTAAAATATTTCCAACAATGAATTTTTCCAACATTTTATTTACACAACAATGAATTTTTTTCAAAAAAATTCCTTTCACAAAAATCCAACAATGAATTTCTTCAAAAAGACTCCTATCATCAAAAAATAACTTTATTAATATAAAGAGAAGTGAAATTCCTTTATTAATATAAAGAAAGTGCACATACAGACCGATAGACAGACGGACGGACAGACATGGTCAAATCCATAAGCTCGCCTTTTTTAAAAAAAGTGAGCTAAAAAACTATAATAAATAAGTTCGAAAAACATAATTTTAAAGAATTAATATTTTAGATTAGATTATTAATATTACGTGAATTAAATAAAATCTAAAACATACTTTTACAGTTTTATTAAATTAGTAACAAGAAATGTGAAAATAAGTTATTAAAAATTTTAAAAAAAGCCAGACATGAATTTTTCATCTATAGTCCAAATGGGTTTTTATGTCACTCTCGTAATTACAATCAAGATTGAACTTTTATTAAAATAAAAATACCTTAAAATTTGTATGAAGATTATTAATCATGCATACAATTATTACTCATAATATCCATTTTCATTTGCACACGCAATCTATCTATTTTAATACAGTATAAGGAATGAACAAATATCATAAGTCTTCGCGCAATAATGAATAAATATTTGACATTAAAAAATGTTACTTAATATGAAAGTTGCGTTATTATCGATTTTTTAAACAAACCCACATATAATACTGCCCAAAAAGTTATTTATATTACATATAAATATTTTGAAATACCATAACAATGGATGTTATATGGTTTAACCCAAGAGCTATTTTACCAAATAATCTCCAAATTAAATCAGCAGGAAATCATTTCTATAATATAGGACTATCTATAAAACCAATTGGATTATCACAGCAAAGAAATATAAGTCGAAGAATAATATTCAATCCGATTTTAATTTTGATATGCGTTGTATTGTTAACAGCAAGAGTAATGCTTTCTCTTACGACTTCGGAGCAAAAATTATTTTATGTAATTATCGGCGATTTCACATACTTTTTCAAAATAAAAGTTCATATAAACTCAATATTATTGCTATCATATACTTTTGTTGTAATATCGCAAATACATATTTACCACAACTATATTAATGGAATCACTGCGTCGTATTTAAAGCCGTTTGCTATGATTTCAGGATTAATTTCTCCTGAAAATATTGGTCTCTTTGATTCCAAAGATATCTATAAGTTTTTGAATAAATCAAAGCAATTTATAATCGCAGCAGAATTTTCTCTTACATATGTTTCACCAATTTTCCTAATTTTGTCACCAATTGGTATATTTGTGTTTAAATCTACATTTACTGAATTACTTATAGCAATGCCAGCAAATATAGTGTTCAATCTCGGAACGATTTATGCCACAAATTTTATCGTTTGGCAATGCATATACTTTTACTTAATATGCTTTTATTTGCGTATAAAACTTATGAATGTTAATACCGAATTGAAATTATTAATATCTAAAAAATCTTGTGATAGTAATTTAAATACAAAAGAAATTTTATTAAACTCACATTTTCTTTATGAAGAAATAAGCGAATATAACCGAACATATTGTTCAAAGTTTCTATTCTGGTTTTATTTGACAAATACACCGATTGTTAGTTTAATGTTGTTTATGATTATTTTTGGAAATTTTATTCCGTTTGTTAAGATTGTTATAATTCAAGGCATATTTCTGGCTGCAATGCTCTTATTGTTTATATACAATATCGCATCTTCGGTATCACAAGAAGCTTCTAAGGCTTACAAACTATTAAATTCGTTAATAACATCAAAAATTAAAAACAGAAAATTAAACACTTTTGTTAAAATTAAGGTAATAATTAGCAATGTTTCCATAGTGGAGTTTAGCTCAAGTATACCCCACTACCCAAAAATTGAAAAAGTCGATCCCCCATTACCCAAAATTTTGAGATTTCAAGGACAAGAAATTTTATAAATTTGAAAAAATTTTGGTAATATTATAAAAAAATTATTCATGAATACCGATGATTTTTTGTGATCACCTTCACCTTAAATTTTTGGTCAAATTATCAAAAAAATTATCTTTTAAATTCGAAATTTTTTTCGTGGGGCGTGGTTTAAGTATTCTTCGGAAAAAATTTGACGTTTTAGAAAATTCGAAATTTAGAAAAAGTTTTTAGCCGAAGGCAAAAATATTGTTCGCTAAATATGATGAGTTTGACTCACACCCTACAGTTTTGAAAAAGTCGAAAGGACACACACACCCCTAGACCATCATAATTTATACATTGCTATTCAATTTTTTAGGTATTACTGCATATCGAAAGAGTTGGTAAAAGAAGTGTTGGATTCTATTGTTGGAAGTATTTCATAATTAATTATTTACGGTTTTCAGAGGTAATATCTTTTAAGATATTCAATATTTTACAATAATTCGCTAAAGTAAAAGTTTAATAATGAAAAATTTAAAAACACTTATAATTAATTAATTTACTTCAAACTAGATATTAGCACTATTGGCGGCAATTTTTCTAAAACTGTGCAAAATATGGTTAACACAATAATTATATAATTAAACAAAATGTAATTTATAGTACAAAAATTATAAATAAGATTTAAATGTAAATAAAGAACTAAAAAGTTTATAAACTATGGAATAAATAATTATGTAAACTCATCGACAATTAATCGTTGTCTCAATAAAATATTAAATATTGCGGTACACTATTATTAAGCATTAGTAAACTTGTGATCATTATTAGACTAGTAAACGGGCCCCCAATTTGTCGGGCCTGCGCGTGCCCCCGACACGAATCCTCGGGCCGGGCCGGGTACGGGCTTAATAATAAAAAACTCGAGCCGGGCCGGGCTTTGTAGCTTCTCTGATTTTTATAGAATATACCTATTTTAGATATTTCAGAAATTAAAAAAATTTAAAAAATAATATTTTCTTTTAATAATTGTTAAACTAATATAAATATATAACAAAAACTCAACAAAAACATGTAAAAGTTGATAATTTATCGTTTTTAAGGTCATAAATCGGCGAATTTTTAATAAAACATTTTTGTACGTAATGAATTGAATCGGGCCCAATCGGGCCGGGCTTTTGAATTTTTGAAATAATCGGGCTCGGGCCGGGCCTAACTTCAAACCTTCGGGCTTTTGTCGGGCTCGGGCCTAAAAATTCTGACGATTTACTACTCTAATCATTATCTTCATGTCATTTTTCAGTAATGATTAATATTGTAAATTCCATTTGTATTTAATAGTTATTTAATTCCCAATTTATTGATTACTATTGCAATATTAGATTCCAAAAGTAAGCGAAACGAGATATAAAAAATATAGGAATTAAAATAAGGTATAATTTATCGAATTATCTAAAATAAATATTTCACAATTGATAATAAAAAAATTTTGAATTTACATAAATTTTAATCAAATAAATCAAATGCGATAATTATATATCGTCACTCTGTGCCATAATTATTATCTATAAAAACTATCAATTCATTTGTTAATTTTGCAAATTTATAACAAATTCGTTTAAAACTTTGATTTCTGACATATCTTTATGAATCGGCTTCATTGAATTTTTAAGATTTTTCTTCGCATTATTTTTTGAACAAATCTTCGATCAAAATTGAATGTCAAACTATATAAAATCCCACAATACACTGCATTATAAATTTTCGGCGGTTTAATCTCTATCGAAGAAAGTGCAGCTGAAATTAATTTTCCAAAATAATAGCTTGTTTTTTGTGAAAAGAAATCTTCGTCATCTGGTTATACATTCTGAAATAATTGGCCACAAGTCTCACATATGAGGCTTTGATTTTCAACTCAAAGATTATTCAAACCATGTCTAAACGTGATTATGTCCATTGCATGGCTGGCAAAGTCTTCCGTGTAATTGATATAACCATTCGCGGCATTTACAACAAATTTCTCAAATATTAACTAAATTAACTAATTGGTGAACCAATAGATTTATTACGCTATGGTTATTGTTATACTTAGTATATGATTGATTATCCTTATATCATAATCAATATATATTAGTTTGAGATTTGAAATTTACATTTGTATTAATGAGAATATCGATTAGTAATAGTGATGGCAAATATACGTTTTAGTGTATAAATACAATATGTATTATACATGTATTTATACGTATATATACGTATAGCAAAAATTTGATATATGACTAGTGATGGCAAATATACGTTTTAGTGTATAAATACATGACGTATTATACGTGAATTTATACGTATTTATACGTATAGAAAAATAATTTTGCCGTATTTTGCCATCACTAATTAGTAATAAATTAAATAAATAGTTTTTATACATGATATTACATTTTAGTTAAAGAGTTCAAACTTTAAATAAATTTCGTAATTACATATAAATATGACAAATAAGTTAAATTCAAATTCCTTCGACTATAAATAATAATAATAATAAAATTTGAATAACGAAACTTAATCATTGATTTTAAAATTTATTATAAAAAAACTATGAGTATTTAAACCGTTTGATCACATTTTATAAATAAACCACTAAAGTTGGGAACATTTTATCTATAGCTTACTCTTCTATAGTTTTGTATAATTTTGTCATATTTTGATATTCGTTCAAATCTCAGAACAGAAAGTGTAGTAAATATATAGTTTTAATAATGTACTTTCATAGAAATTTATTTCCAATGAATAAAATTCAGAACTTAATAAATAATATCAAACCAGAAAATACAAATGAAAGTAAAGAAGAGATTGACGAACACATCCGCGAAATATTAAGTCCATTCGAATGCTACGAGTGTCGCATACTTTTTAAAAAGACTTCGCTTTACAAGCCATGCTTTGGACACAAACACGTTTACCATTTGGAATGTCTTGAAGAGGTGTGTATTCGAAATCAAAGAATCGAATGCGAAATTTGTAGCAAAACCTTTCGGGAAATGACTCCAATCTACGAATCGATGTTCACAACCCCTGTATTGATGTTCATTACAACCCAATGGTCTGCTAACTATCTATTATCGACTCTCAATCGATCGCTGCTAACCAGTATTCAATGCTCAATTGCTTTAATTTTATCGCCAAATTTAATCATTTTGTTCGCATGTCTATTACGACGAGACTTTCTTAAGTTTGCTGACAGTCGACTAACGTTTTCGAGATGGTATTTGTTTCCGCATTTAATTAATATTCGATTGAGTTTAAAGCCTATACGTGAAGACATTCCGGATTTGTTTCCAAATTTGTGGGCTAATTATAATATCGATTAAATTTCTAAGTTTTTATTAATTTGATTTATTAACATATGGGTTAAAACTCAGATTTCCATTTTATCTTTTAAAATTTATTTTTAACAATAATCAACTAAATTATTGATTTTAAATGATTAATATGTAATTCTTATGTATTGAACACTTATTTTATTATTCTGTATAAACAGTATTCCTTTAAACTAAACTTTATTTGTAATACAGTGCATATATTAAGCAAACCGTTTTCTTGTAATCATTAATCAATTTTTATTAAATGAATAAATTAATGTTTAAGAATTTAATAAATTCATATTAAAAGTAATGAATAAATACTAAATAATATTCTCATAATATTGTCATTTAATTATTATTATTTACTGGTAAATTGTTTTAAATTTAATAATTGGAAAATATTTGAACAAATTTGAACATTATTTGGTAAAAGTGATATTTGTCAATGAAATCTGTAAACAATTATTTGATTTAACGATATGTTTGAAAAACAGAAAATAAAATAAATACATAAAATAAAAGCCATAATATTTCGGGAGATAAAATATATGCAAATTTTAAAATTTAAATTTTAAAATAATGGCATAAAGTATTGATAACTAAAATACATTTATAATCATTTTAAAATTTTTCGGTTCGATTTGATTATTTTCTTAATTTTCTACGACTTCATTATTTGCTTAATTCCCAGGAATAACTTGCATCTGAATATTTACATTATTAGTAGCGAGTACTCTAAACAGTTGCCAGTATCGAAAAGCGCGTATAATTAACATCAATAACAGATACATAACAGGAATGATAGACAAACCAGCGAAGAGATATAAAAAGAATGAATAATTGAATATGAAATAATTAACATAATATGCGATTCCGAAAGCCATCGCAAGCATTACTGCCCACATTAAACTCATTCGCCGTTCAATATAATACATGAGGTGTGGTATAAGTCTATCGGACGACAAGTTTTGATAATCTTCACCACATTGTCTGCATTTCAAACT
>JAQGAW010004811.1:0-10429 GCA_034698025.1 Phthiracarus crinitus | reverse complement strand
TTTCTATACATAAATTACATACTAATAATTATTATTACTAATATCTAATGCTAATACTAATAACTCATTTTATGGCACATCAATATATAAATACAACAATAAATAAGGAAAATAAGTAAATTAAAGTTTGCTAAAATAATCATATCCAAGTATCTATTTCTCAAGAAATTTTATTATGGAGATCACAAAAATACAAATTATACAAGAAGTAAAAGATAAAGTAAAAGTTAAAGAAATGTAAAATTAAATATATCAAAGAAAGATAAAGTTAAACGTAAAATAAAATTAAAATTATTGCATGATGAAAAAGTAAAAGAAAGTACAATTAAATTATTTTTGAAAAAAATAAAAATAAAATTAAAATTAAAAATTGAAAGTTAAAAATCACAAGTATTTACGTTCATAGGTCTTAAAATATACAGTACAGTATATATATATCATTTGACAAATAAATCAAAATATAGTAAGTTGATAATTATAAATATGATAATTTTAGACTTTGAATTAATTTGATACAACAATGTAAATTTATTTGAAAACTACAATATAGCACAAATTTTAATTATATTAACCAATTTTTTTAAAAATATTATAAATAATGGCGAAGTGTTACTTCATTTTCATTTTATTAATATTATTAAACTAAAATAAACTGGTATTATTTGGCATTTGGGAAATAATCTTTTACATTTTATACAAAATTCAAATAAAGATAGAGTTTCTGTTAATTAAAATTTTTTAATTCATTATTAAGATGTTTTACTTTTAGTATTTAACGTTTTAATTTAAAATCTTAACATGTTAATACAATTGTTTACGTTTTTATTATGAAAGATATTTAATCTTTAAAACTCTTAAGTCGCTTTTTTTCTATCGCAATTTATTTAATAAAATATTTTAAACACCTATCAAATGTTTTAATTAATTCACAAAATAGTGTTATTTTAGATAATCTAAGCGGAAATAAAAGTTTATTAATTCCATTTAATAATGTTTTTATTCAATCATCAATAATCACAATAATATTATGTAGATTTAAAATAATAGATTTTCTAAATTCAATTCTTCATAATTATAAAAACTGCGTTCACAAAAACGGAACTATGGATGGGCAAAACTGTAAGATTCTTAAGCAATATGGATAGTTAGAAAAAAATTACATTATACAATTGGCTAAAAAATATAATTTTATTATGTTGAAAATATTTTAATAGTTCATTTTTATATTTATTTTCAATTATTTTGTTAATAATCAAAAGTTAATTCTTTTTATATCTACTTTACATTTAAACAAACATTACATTTAGTTAAGTAAACTGTAAGTTATTTTAATAATTGATTCTTTATCTAGCATTTAATTTTGATCTATTCTTTAATGGGAATGGTAACAATTGGTCTTTTATTTTTTTTTGCAAAAAAATTTAATATAAAAGTCTAAATATATATTTAAAATACTTCTTTTTTGCCGTTTTAAATATTATATATGTATAAACTTATAATCTTATATATCTCACTTGAAGGACATAATGATTTTAGATTTTCATCCGTCTGGCTGCCCGTCTGTAGACAATAGCTCGATCATATAAATCCACATGTATTTAAATCATTACTTTATTTTATTTACAGATTTTATCGATTTAATAAACTAATAAAGGTTATTCTAATATCGATGGCTGTGTTACTGCTGACGGCTATGACACTACTAACGGGTATACCATTAATTAATTCAACAGTATCTGCCCTTTTAAGGTAAATTTATTATGTTTATATTTATTTATTCAGTAAAAAACAATGAAGTCATTTAACATTTATAAATGCAGTTTAACATAAAACAAAATATAATTCAAGCTATTTCTTGTATTATCATTTTCTATTAATTACGATCACGTAATATCGACAATTGAAAATTGTCCCGATCCAAGTGCGAAAGCGATGGCGTTATTATCCTGCCACAGTGTATTGTTCGATGTGATATTAATTGGTTCTCGCACCTCATTCCATTCATTGTCGTCTATTTCCATATCCTCACAATGTTTAGTGTTTACAATTTCTTTCTCTTCATGTACTACAAAAGTGTTAGATTTCCAAAATTTGATAATTCATTTATGTATCGGATATTATTACGTTTTCTTCAAAATAAAATGGTGTATTTTACTAAATATTTCGAAGCTGCAAATATTACTGATGAACGAACAGTTTCGAACATGAAATGCGATTTATGTTGCATCATGCGCTTCAACTTTATTTGCACAGTAAATGTGACGTCAAATGTAAGCGTAAGAACGCTTACCGATGTATCGACTGATATCGGTAGGTTGACAACGTTTCCTCCTAATCCATATTGTTTATCATAAAATTTTTATCCCTTTGCATTTCCGTAATTTTTTCGACACATGTATATACAACTATGGTCTTCAATATAAGTAAAATCTAAATATGGATAGAATACCGGTGAATACTAAATCGGTAGCCAAAGTATTTCATGTGTATGTATATAAGTGTCAAACATGGAAAACAATTTACACAATGTTTATAAATAAAATTTTATTTTAATAAATAAAATCATCATATTTCAAACTATAAAACATCACATTCAGATAATGTAGCCGATGATATCTATGAGCTCTTTTTTTCTCTCCGCGAAGCATTTTATAACCAATTCAAATTGATATTTTCTTATCAATTAACATAATATTTTAGCTTATATTTCATCTGAAGAACAAATTCATCCGCATTATACTTAAACTTGTCAACGACTTGATTCCAAAGCGTTACATCGATTATATAACCGGAGCTATCCTCTATAATAAGACATATTTTCCTACTCGATCTCTTGTCTTCATTCTTGATGTTCGATACCTTCCTTTCCGGTGTTTTCTCGATTTGCAGTGCTATTATCTTACACTGAATAGAACTTATCGATTAGTTTCGACTTCAATTCTCCAATTCTAAGTATAAACATTTGAAATTTTGATAATATTTTCTATAAAATAAAATATAAATTAATATAATAAAGTTCACAAAATAAAGTTGCAATGAGTTCTGTCGTAATACAAAAAACTTTATTTCAATATAAATAATAAGTGTTTTTTAGGGTTACTATTACCTTTTAAACCCTAAAAACAACATAACTTTGATTTAAAAAGTTTATGAATTTTTGAAATCAAACACTTCTTTTATTTATATTGAAATAAAGTTTTTTGTATTACGACAGAACTCATTGCAACTTTGATTTGTGAACTGAATGATGAGACAGAAAATGCTCCTCTCGAAACGTATCCATATAATTTGATTGTGTATCAAATTAATAACTGTGTTAAAACTCAAATTATTCTGTATACTTAATAAAACTATAATGACAGAATTTTGGAAAATTAAAATTGATGTTTCTTTTACTTTTACAATTTTGATTTCAATTAAGTTTCTTATAATAAAAACTATGTTCAATTTAAATATGTTGATGTTTTAAAATTTTTTTAACACTTTAGTGGAACATCCAAAAAAATAACACAACGGGTACATTGGAGAAAAAGTTTTATTGCCTTCAAACATTGTATTTCGTATCACTTATTATTAACTTCACTTCTTTGCAAATCCAATAGAAAAACCCTAACTAAATGGAAAAATCTCCTTAAAAATCTTTGATAACCTCTTAAGGTAAATGGGATTGAAAATTCACCCAAAATAGGTAAATCGCTAACTAATTTTTCCCTTTAGAGATAATTTTTAACCAACCAATAAAATATATTTTGTATGTTATATAGTTGTTTAATTTATAATGCATATTAAACTCAGATCAAATGAATATTTTACCAAAATAATTCATTTGGTAAAATTTATTATTATTTTTTCAGTATGTTTTACAATTTCAAAAATGATATCTTATATATTTTGTCATTTTTAAATCACTTATTATATATAAAGAAAAATCCATTAATAAAGAAAAATAATATGACAGACGGACGGACAGCCATTTTCCTTAAATATTTCTGAATCTGCATTCATTTAAAAAATTTTAAAAAATTTATAAGAAAAAAGATTATAATAAAAACAAAACAATTTCAAATAGTATTTTTCATTATATTTTATTATTAACTGTCTAATAAAAACTCAAATTATTGCGTATACATAATAAAACTTTAATGACAGAAAGTGTGCAAAATATATTATTAAAAAGAATTTACGAAGAAAAGCTACGTAAAATGGATACTTTATAATAAGAGAAATTTCAAGCAAAGATTATTCCGATTTAATATATGATCTTAAATTAATCTCTAAAAATTATATTACTAATAGGATTAGTAATAAAAAATATAATAAGATATTTAAATCATATAAATTTTCAAATAATTATGTAAAAATGTTAAACAAAATTTACCTTAAAGATAACAATGAATGGGCTATAAATTTTTCTAATAAAGATTTATCTAAAACTGAATATGATGTATTTGCATTAAACCATAAATTTATTCCCACACCCCATAAAACCCTTATGAAAAATATATTAAAAAGTATAAATTTGATGTTTTTGATAGTAATTTTATATGAAATTTATGTGCCAACCTATTATCTAAACCCGAAAAGAGAATTTTTAACTTAAATAAATAACAAACAAATTAGAATTTAATTATAATAAAAGCTGATAAAAAAATTTAACTGTCAAACTAAACACTTATGACTATAATCAAAAAGTTTATGATATATTATATGATAAAAGTACATACAGGTAAATTTTAAAGTATACAGTACAAGGATTGCATTAAAATGTACATATATATCCGATTAAAATTCATACAAAAGATTATTCATTTCACACCTATTTGTTAAGTTTTTCAAACAATATCATACGTCGTACAACACATTGTATAGATTTAAACTGAGTGTTATTTCGAACATTTATTATGAACTTTTCACTGAAGTAAAAGTGGAACAATTTTAAGATTAACAATATGTAGATAAATGGAACTGTTAAGCCAATCCTTGCACAGTAAACATTAAAAAAACAATATCTGTCTATTGAAGTTAAAAAGATTTGAATTATGAAATTATAACGAAAATAATAGAAATAAAAAATTTTTTAAAATTAAAAATTATATATCAGATATTGAATATAGTCAATTAATGCCAAATAATACTCTATGTCTGAGTTCTTATGCACTTAAAAAACTACACAAAATACCAATGCCTGCAAATTAATTGTACCTTTGTTACTAACCTAATCCAACCAATAAAAAATATATTTCAAATATTTTAAAAATCTATATATTGAAAAATGAATATTCAATTAAAAATTTTATTGATTTTGTAAATAAAATTAAAAATTTACAAATCCCGGATAATTATGTGCCGCTCATATTAAAAAACTTATTCACTTCTATTCATCCGGAATATATTTTATCAAAATTATTATAATTATTTTTAAATAATAAAAGCTATAAAAATATTACAAAAATTCCTAATAAAGAGATAATAAATTTAGTTAAACTAAGTTTTTATTCGACATATCTTAAAAATAATATGAAAAACGAAACAAAAAAAAATAAGCAATTATATATTGGGATAAAATTACTGTCAGTTAAGTAAGTTGTAAATATATACTTTTATACATTTACAGCAAAAGTTTAATATTATAAATAAAAATTTATCAAATGCTTGTAATAATATCCTTTCAGGATGAAATTTATGCATATTTAGTTAAAGACTGTAAAATATTTTAAATTTAAATGTTATACACCGTAAATAAAACTTGAAGAAACAAAAAATTGGAATTAGAATTTATTAAAGGTATTCTTATTTATAGGAAAGAATTGTTTATCTTTCAATAATAATAATTATTTTTCACTTTTATGAATTATTTAATTTAAATTATAATTTCATTTTTCTTTCAAGTAAATTGAATTTAACATTTGCTTGAATTTTTAATTCTAATTTCAATTGTATTTTGATTTATTTTGCATAAAAAATTTGTTTTAAAGCGAAAAAAATTGTAAAGTTGATTTACATAAGCTTTTTTATTTCTATTCTACTTTTTCTTTCATAATATAGATATTGATTATACATATTAAACTTCACTAAAAATCATGTATTATTAATAATATCAATATAAACTGTAGTTAAAAAAATATTAGTTCCTACTTATTTACAATAAATAATTTATATTTTAATAATTGGATCATATTTCTTTGGCGAAAAGTTTTGATATTTGTTTATAAATTTACTTTTAAATGTAGAGGAGTTTTGTTTTACTTTCAAAATTTAATTTTGATTTTTTATAATTTTTAATTTAAATTTTATATTTATAAATTGTATTTTACTTTTGCTTTAAGTTTTAGATCTAAAATCTATTATATTTATCCTTCGCTTTTTAGAAATATTTCATTTCAATTGTATTTTATTTTCGTTTCATGCGAAAGAGAAATTGAAAATATGATTATAATACTAAATCTTTAAATCTAAATTAAATATAATAAAAATTTTTTTCTCTACGATCTTAGTCTTTTCATATAAATTTTAGTCCTTTTTTAATATTTATTTTAAATTTTTTAAATAACATTAAAGTAAAATTTTCTTGTAAAGCCATGCTTTATACTATTCTCACGATTGGCGCATCATATGATATTGCAAGTAATTACAAAACAAATAAAGAGTCCAAACTAAAAGAATATTTTCTCGTTACTAGTGTTGTATAAATTGCAGATTTATAAATGTATATTATTTTTATTTATGTTTTCAAAATTATTTTCAATCTGTTTTATATTTATTCCGATTTTCAAAATATTTTATAAACTATTTTATTTCTATTTAGATAAATCGAAATAAAATGCTCGATTTTATTTTTATTTTTAATTAAAATCGAAATAAAAATAAATTATTTTACAAGTTTTTAGCGATTACCGAAATTATTTAATTTATTTTATTTCGATTTTTGTTCTCAATAAATTTCTAAAACTATTTTATTTATATTTTGATTTTTAAAAAATTTTTCAAACTTATTTTGATTTAGAAAATCGAAATAAAAACCTATTTTTTATTCGAATTTTATTTTTGTTCTTTCAAAATCAACACAGCATAATCGTTGCTCGAACAGTTTTTTATGCACATTGCTTTAATGTTATTTTAAATAATGATAAATATACATTTTACAGTTATAAATACACTTGAAAAATTTCTTAAGTATAATATAGTTGTTTTTTAATTGTAGTTGCCAATTTAATTTTCAAACTTTATTAAATTTTTATTTATTTTTAAAGACTACTATAATTAATTTGAATTAAGTTAAATCTAATAGCGATTTTTTAACTTATAATTGGAATTTCAAATAAATAAAAAATAATATCAATGGTATTAATTTTATGCCCCTAAAATAGCTTTAGTGTAAAATATTATTGCTTAAAGTCTAATTATAATGCAAATTACAAGCCATAAATAAATTTATGATTAGTATATAATTTTAAAATCGTTAATCCTCTATATACAAATTATTTTCATGATTTATCCAAAAATTATTCCTTATATATCTCTATGCAGTAACAGAATGCATTTAATTTAAATTTTTTTACTCCTTTATATATAACTTTATATGCATTTTCTCATGTCATTAACAATTTGTTATTAACCCTCAAATGCATAGGTACCCAAAGTTATTCCTTAAGCGTGTTGTCGGACTTCAAATGTTTATGGTGGTATTTGCGACGTTAATACTAGTTAGGAAGTGGTGTTATAATATTTCAATTATCAAATAAGAAATTTAATTTGAATGTACTTTTGATTTTTTGAAACAACATAATACTTACTAAAATAGATTTTGAATTGTAAAATATATTATAAAAGAACGTTTTATTTAGTTTTGATAAAAAAATTAAAATAAATGGACACTCGTCGAAGATTATTTTAGTTAAAAGGAATTATTATTTTTACTTTAATTAATATTCAAAAAATCCTCAATATTTTATCAATTTAATAATAAAATTCATAAACTTCATTTTTAAATATTTTATATAATCCATTAAACTTCACAAATATTTTCTAAAAAATTTCTATTTAATATTTAATTATACAACGAGAAAGTATTAATCTCAAATTATAATTTAATTTTATCATTTTTAATTTTATTAATTTAAGTCATGAATTGAATACATTATTATTAAGTGAAGCAATATGCCATTAAAATTATAAAAGTTTTTTGATTAATCAATAAGATAAATTATTTGTTTAAAACAAAAATAAAATTTTTTCTCATATACTCTAGTTTCTATTTCAAGTTTTTAGATTAATAATGATTTTTTAAAAAATTTAAGTATTGAATTAATTTTAATTTTCCTTTTCAAAATATTTCCTATTTTGATTCAATTTTAAATTTAATTTATGGAAAATAATTTTATTTATTTTTATTTAATTTTATTTAATTTTAATTTTCAATATTTTTTATTTTGATTTACTTGTGCTTCTGATTTTTAAAATAATCAAAAATTTGATTTTTCCGCTAAAATTCGAGCTTAAAAATAAAATTTAAAACAGTTTATAATTTGAGTTTAGTATTTAATATTAAAAATTTTTTAGCTGACTTTTTTTAAAAAAAGACGAGCTTATTCTTTTTACCATGTGGGCCCATCTGTCTGTCTCTCTGTCTGCCTGGGTTTCCGCGGCTGTAAAGAACAAATAACTTTGACCATGTCTGCCTTCCTTTCTTCCCTCCTGATTTACAATACTTGCTTTATATGTTTCACGTTTCACAGCTGTTGTGTGAAAGTTTTAATGAATTAAGATTATAAATATTTTTACATGTCAATAATAAAGTCTATTCTTACTTTCATCAAAAAATACTAAAATTTAATTTGTTTTTTAATTTTCTTATTACGATCAAATTTTCCACTTAGATTTAACTGATACCCTGTTAAAAATTTCATCGTCTTTTCGATCAATACGTTAGTATTGAACTCGACACATATTTGTCCACTTTTGATGAATTGACCTCAAAGTACATAGATATTTTTCAGATATCCATTTAGTTAGCAGTGGCGAAACTGGTCCAACCTTGTTGGTTCTTAAACATTATACTATAAGAAAGAATTAAATACTTCACCAAATTTTGATCACCGATAAATACTTGTCATGAATCAGTGTTTAGATTTTCCGGAGATATCCAATTAGTTAACAGTGATGAAACTGGTAAAACCTTAATTATTCTTAAGCAGTTTAGGCCATTAAGCGCCCTGACAGTATCAAACCCTATATCATATTGTAACCACCGATAATCTCTTATCCAAAATTAGTACTTAGATTTTCTGCAATTATCCATTTAGTTTGCAGTTGCGGAAAAGGTCCGAAGTAGCCCAATAAATATGAGCACATGCAAATTTTAATTTTGCTTTTCTTTTACTTTTACTTTTTCAATATTTTTTTATTTCGATTGTATTTTACTTTTTCTTTTATGTAAAATTTTATTTCAAATGTATTTTACTTTTACTTTTAGTTTTCTTTCTAATTTATTTGTATTTCGATTTCGCTTTTAAGTTAAAAAATCATTTAAATTGTATTTTACTTTTGCTTTAAAGCGAAAGTAAAATTGATAAATTGATTTTACGTTTGCTTTTTAATTCGCTTTTCCATATAATAATGATAGATAAAGTAAAAGTAAAAGTTAAATAATTTGTATTTTACTATTTTTCACAATTTTGATTTTGATTGTATTTTGCTTTTTCTTTTTAAAAATTTTATATTTCAATTGTATTTTAATTTTGCGTTTAATTTATATTTTAATATCAATTGTATTTTACTTTCGCTTAAGCAAAAGTGAAAGTAAAAATATTTTTTCACTTTTACTTTTTCTTCCAAAAAGCGAAACAACACTAGAATAAACTATTAAATTAACTCAGAATATAATGAAATAGTGAGTTTTTAATGTATGTTCATACTCTTTCTAGTTTTATTATTAATCCTAATATAAGTAAAAATATTTTCAAAGTTAGCTAAAATAAGTATAGATCAATATATTATCTATTAAATTATCATTTTAAATTTTAAAAAATGAATAAAAATTGTTATTTAAACTGTAAAATAATTAAATTTTTTATATTTTAAATATTTTTGAAGTTCTATTTTTAAAATTGGCAATATAAACCTACGATAAATACACTCATAATAATTTTTCTAAACAAGTTTAATTAGTTTTTAGATTACTTTTTTTGTAAAGAAATCTATATTATGGATTTGACAGTTTTCTGTACATGTCACTGTCCATCTCTATTTGTGTTTTATTCTTTTTTATAAAGGAGGTCCATCTATTCTTTATAATAAATAAGGGTTTGGATATCTTGCAAAGTATAATTAGTATCGCACATTATAAATTATTATCATGTAAATACTGTACTAACTGAGAGAATTAATGGATTGAAAATGCATAACGATGCCATTTACAATAAAATTTAAG
>JAQGAW010004810.1:0-10433 GCA_034698025.1 Phthiracarus crinitus | reverse complement strand
GTATTTTAATTATAGAGCGCCCCCTGAACCAATTTTCAAAATTCGTCTTCAGCCAAAATGCTTAGAATTTAATCCTCTATAATATATATATTTTTGAGATTTTTTAAAAAATGGGCACAAGCACAATGGAAGTTGTCGGTATCTCTTTCTTTGCAGTTTTAATAGATTAATGCTACAAAAGTTTTGATTTCAAATAGTGTATATTATTTGGTTTACAATTTCTATAATAAAACTTCTATTTTTATTCTAAATTCTTTATTGCGAAATATTTTCCTATTAGAAGCATAGTTGGCCAAGGTCTGAAGCTATAAAGGGGTCAGTACCATATAATCTCAATTTTTAGGGATGGGTATAAACTTCATCGGATTAAAACGACAATTTTTGATTTAAACAATATTTGGTCAAATTTTAAGGGAGAACCAAAAAATAATCAATTTTAATCAACAATTTTCAAAATTTCTAGGGGATACAAAACCCTTGTGTAACTATTAGAAGAAACTTTTAAAATTTTTCGTTGACTTGTTGAATTTGTTAACTTGTAGTACATACTAGTATAGTGAACGGGGACACTAAATGTTGGTCACGGTTGGCTCGGGATTAAAAATTTTATATTATGTAAAATTTTTGATTGAATTTCAATTTATAACTTGTGTTATGAAATAGTATTTATTGTAATATTAATTTCTATTTTTAAGTTTTGTACAATATAACATGGTTCCCACGCTTTGATGATCTAAGGGACGTCTCCTTTAGGCATTTTACAAAATTCAAAGGTAGGGAATCATAAATAAACAGGATTTAAGCGACAATATTTTTGCCTTCAGCCCAAAAATTTTAAAAAAATATATATGTTATTTGTTTGAATTTTTTCTTGACGAAAGCATAAACCACTCCCACTCGTAAAACGCAACAAATTTGAACGATAATTTTTTAAAATTTGACAAAAATTTAAGGGGGTCACAAAAACTCATCGGTTTTGATGGACATTTTTTTTACTTTTAACTAAGATTTTTTAAATTTTTCAATTATTTTGTTCTTAAAATCTCCAAATTTTGGGTAGGGGGATCAACTTTTTCAACTTTTGGGGAGAGGGTATAACCACCTTAGACCCCCATCTTGGGACACCATCTAGTATAACTTATACCTTATAACATTCATATTTGTACTGTAGAAATGTTACAGTAAATTACTAATGAACTAGGTCTAATGATAAGATACAAAGAAAGTTGTAAAAGTTAGGCACATTTACTTAAGAGAACTAATTTTTTTAAAATGAGGTACTATACGAACTAATGAAGTAATGAACTAATTGTCGCAATGTCTCATAAAGCTTCATACAATATATCTGAATAAGAGTTGCCTCTTAATTTTCTATTATGTATTTACATGTCTATTTTGAACAAATTAAAAGGAATGCATTAAATTATTTAAAATTTATAGAAAAGAAAATGAATTAAAAAATGCTTTTATTAGACTCTAATCTTTATAATAAATAAAAATATTCTTGAATTTGGTTTTCATTGATTAAAATTACAGTAAGCTATCGTCAGAAACTTGCTGTTACTTATTTTTTCTATAAGCTATTTGTAAAAAAATTATTATTGCTTTTTGATGATAAATACTTTTGTTTAATGCATTAATAGTATTATAATTAAGAAGATTTTAAATGAGAAAAAATTCTTTACAATTAATTTTTGTAAAAAATGTTTTACTTTATACCAATTTGATAGATGCAATTTGATAACATGTCATTCTGCATTTAGTGAACATTAAAAATTTCCAAGACTTCATTCAAATTATTATTTTAATTTTTTAATTTTACGTATACAGTATTATTTTGATAAGTGTTTATAACAATAAAAATATTATTAAAAACAAAATAATTAAGTTATTATTGATGATTAATTAATTAATGATTAGAATCAGTTCAATTACCTTGACGAGTGAGCCTGAGCTAAACTAAACTAAACTAGCGAAAACCAGAACCTAATCTAATTTAAAGCTGAAGAGTGAGCTGACCTTAATAGTTAATAGAAATATTTTGAGTGAGTGATAGCTCAGTAGAGATTTTTTGATATATTAATTGAACGATCATAAATAAAAATATTTTGTATGTTTGCTTAAAGTAAGTTAATCGAAATTAAACGAATAGCTTCATAACTTTTTTAAGTTCTTTTTATAGTAAATTGAAGCTTTTGCATAAAAATTACAGCTAAATTGCTTAAGTTTAATTTTATCAAATGATTTTACACCTACAATATTAATTTTTTAATGTAATATGAATACTTCGACCATCAAAACTCTGTTTTTTAACAAAACGTAATGAATAAAGGAAATAAAATTGGTATAAATATTGTAAAATTTTATGCAATATTATCTTTTTCATTTCACATGAACTTTGATAATTCCAAAGTGTTGATTATAAATGTGTTAAAATAATATTTTACAAAAAGTTTTTAATAAATTGTTAAGTATTTTTCAGCAAAAATTTTGAATGGATATTGAGATCTCAGTTCCTTTTGATATAAGATGCGTCATAATTACAAATATAATAATTAATTATCGATTTTAAAAAACATAATAAGTTTATATAGCTTATATAAGGATATAAACTACTATAAAAAATGCATTAAAAAATTACATAAAGAATTTTCAGCAATTCTATAATAATACTGAAAACAGATTTCTTGGCCATAAAGTATAAAAATACCAAAGGTTACGATTAAAAATTTTCATAATTTTTCTAGATATATAAAATTATTTTCATAGATTTATCAATAAAAAGTATCACTTTTGACAGTAATTTTCATTTTTATAACAGAATGAAATTCTCGCAGATTTATTCTGGAAATTATAATAAAGGATTTTTCCCGAAAATTTAAATAGCGTAGGTTTAATTTTTTCACAATAATTGTTATTAGACCTGCAAAAAATTAAAGAACAGGACGGGTTTAGAACGTGATTTAAAATTTTCTAAATAATTTATTATTTTAATTTTGTAGAATTAAGTCACAGCTGAGCTCTTGTTTCTAAAAACGGGTAAAAACTTTCGTTTATTTTTAAAGTTTAAACACTAAGTTTTAAATCTTGTAAAATAAAAATGAATTGATAGCACACAAATTTGTTACATTTTACTTTTAGGTAATAATTTTAAATGCTTTTTTTCGCAAAATCGATAAAAACTAAACAATTTTTATTATCAACGTTTATTTTAATGATTTCAGTACAATATATCTATAAACCGATATCACTGGTACAGAAATGCCTGCAGAGGATTACACTTTAACAAACAATTCCTGCAAGTGTTTTAAAAGTTTAATGCAAGTGACTTATGTATTATACTTCTGTTAAATGGATTATAAGCTTATTCTAAAAATGTGAAAATAAAAAAATTATGTAGAATGTTGTGAGAGGTTTATTTTAAATTGAAACTAATAACTGATAAAGGTTTTTATTTTATTAAATATATCCATTCTTTATTGTTTTTATTATCATTTTTATAAAAGGTTTTTATTGTTTATGCAAGTCCCACACCAAAATTATTTTATGATTATCATTGCCAACTTGAAAACTCTCAATAATTTCAAAACAAATCTAACGTTTCTAATAAAGTAAATCAAGATTGTATAACTTAAAATTTTTTAAATAAGTTCCAGAGTCCAGTCACAGTCAGCAAAAATAATTACCATAAGGAGCTGACAATTGGACAATTTTGTTGTTTTAAGCATTTAATATTTTATAGAAAATATGGTTTTATTTTCTTGCTATGCCTTCAAAAATCAAAATTAAAATCTCATGAACATATAAAGTTGTGCGTATCTATATATTATTAATGAACTGAATACAGCAAATGATTCGATTTAACCCATAACTAGTTAACACGATAGTTGCGAAAATTTTATAACCGATAATAGAAAAAAATTAATAAATAATTTAAAACTTATATTTATTTAATTTTCATAATTAATTATGAGATTACTGGTATTTTTATGTTTAAAAATAGAAAACTTAGTTTTACGCATCATTATTAATATTTGCTTCTTTAATTCCTATATATAAATTTAAACGAATGCCTGATCCGACATATCGGCATTTAGGTTAACATTTTAGTTTCTTAGCCAAACGACAGTTAATATTTTTAAACATAAAGTATAAATATAGCATTAACGGTAAGGTAAATCGTAACATATTTTTATACTCAATATTTAATGTTAAAACACAAACAAACGTTTTACTAATAAACATAAACAATTTTTAAAAGAGTTGAATTTTGACAAAAGTATTTACCTTTAGTTAGTATTTAATTTTTAAAATCAACTTTTTCAAAAAAAGAAAGAAATACATACCATTTAAATGAGCCAACAAAGTTTCACAGTCCCAATTGACTGCATTGGACACACCATAAAATGAAATGAAAAATGAGATTGAGATCAATTTTAAACACCAGATAATCATCGTTAGTTAATTACTTTAACTAAAATTCTAAAAACTGTTCCCTAAAATTTATCCGATTAATATAATGTATTTTAGAAAACAAAGAGAATGAAAGATAGGTATTGAAAAATTATGAGGAAATAAAGGAAATTTATGATCAGTTAAGTATTATTAAAGATTGACTCGTGAGATGAGAGATTGTATGAGTTGGTTAAATGATATTAATTTACGATTAAATTGCAAAGCAAAAAAGCTGCACATAAAATATACGTGTGATAAGACTGTAGCAATAAAATTATTTTATTATTAACGGTGTTTATAAGAATAGTATAACTGTTGCTTTCTTATCGCTTTTGTGTTATAAACTAATCAATTTCAGAAAGGAAAGGATGAGTTCTTAGTTTTATAAGGTCCGCCAACAGTTTACTGCAAACCAACCAAATTGGAGATACAATTGACGTAAAAAGTCTCACAGCTATTTTTCACTGATCACACTCATTCAATCTCTATGTTGAGTAGGATAGGATACTCAGCATTCAGTGTCGTTTAGTAATTGAGAAAAACTTGTGAAAAAAGTATAAAAATAACACATTTTTTAAAAATTATTTTACTTTTTTCAGACAAACAGCATTTTCTAAATATCTTTTTTAAAAAATAAATATTTGCGCAATCACAACAAACCAATATATTCGTGATTAATAAGGAAAATTTATTATAAAATGTAAATATTAAACATTCTGATAATAATAATTTCCATTATTACCATTCGTTTAAATTTATATTAAAATCATAACAAATGTTAAACATTTTATAATAAAAGATCCTTATATACAACGTAATATAAAACACTAACTCTTAATTTTTTGTTCTTTTTAAAAATTTTTAAATATTTAATGAATAAATTAGAATGAATTATAAAAGTATTTATAACTAGGCTTATAAGCCAATGAATAACGTCTCGAACGAAATATTTTCAAAGTGAATAAAAAACAAATTAATTATTTATTTAACAAAAATGTATTTTTTAAATGTATTTATTCAAAAAGAACTATTATATTTAAAAGCAATTTCTTGTTATTAATTCTACTCCCATTTCAAATGCTTTTGATTAAATGAAATAAATTTTTTCTAAGAGTTCAAGTGATTTTGACAAATTCATCTGATAAATAACTCTAGGTTTTCAACTCTCATTCAAAAAATGTTAAACTTTTTACGGTATTCTCAAATGCTTTAATACAATCATGTATCGCAGTATCCTTAGAAGGTTTTGGCAATTTTTATGAATAATAAACGTTTCAATTTATCATATCAATAAACACAATAATCCTGTTTATGCAAAATTGTGACACTACAGTATAGGTCAACATTTGACAAAATAATGTACAGAACTGTAAGCTTACTTTCATTTAAAATTGTACTGAAGATTCCAATTATAGTTAAGAAACTTAATTAAATTTTTTAATTCCTCAGTATTTAAAAAAATTATAAAAGAATAAACACAAATTATTAACTTTCTTTAAATAAATAATTTTTTTAAAAATTAATTTTTAGCAACATTGAACATTGGTATAGTTTATATTAATTATTTAATTCAATATCTATTTTAATCGGTGCGTTATTAAGAATTTTATTACAGAATTTTCCATATCAATGAATAAAATGTACGGAATTTGTTATATATTTTGCGTTCCAGAAACTACTGTGACTGTAATACTCTTGCTATGAATCGATACTTATGATTCTTAATTCAGTATTGTTTCGAATTTATTTCAAAATTTAGTCTCACATATTTGAATCAGTTTTTACTTAGTATTTATTTTATTTTAATTCATCAGTGATATTTTTTTGATTTACTAAGAATTTTCAACATATAACAATTTATTTTTAATTTGAGAGATCCGTTATCACAAAGAACTTTCGAGTATTTATTTATATTACTTACGGTAAAATAAAAGTGTTTGAGGTTCAGTGCAGAGTTTCAATAGATTGTAGTATAAAAATACAATAAAAATCTAAAAATATTAGTTTTAAATGAATAAAATTTTTAAGCTTTCAGTAATTAAAAGAGAGTGACTATAAAATTAGCTTAGAAAACAATATTTTATTAATCAATATCCATGACGTTCTAATAATTAAATAAACATTTGCGAAATATAAAAGTTAGTGAGTGAAAAATGTTACAGTAATATAGCAGAATTAACTACCTTTTCGATTATCATATGTTTCATGCAATGACCTGTAAAATTAATGCTTACAACATATGAATACCTTTCAATTAGCATCAAAAAATGTATGGAAATAAAATCTTACAATCCATTAAAGAGTGCCTATTCATCATAAACTTTATTAATTAATGTAAGCTTAACTTAATCTTTGTAAAGTTCATTTAAGAATATAACAATTTTAATTCGGAAAATAATGATATTTGATTATAGCTGTCCACAATGAAACTTAGAGTATGGTTAACTGCTAACATTTATTTTTGATAAAAATACGAGTCTAAAAGTTAATTTTAAACTAAACAAGTAATTGATTACTGCAATCGAAATAATATAATACTAACGGGTGGGCTCTCAACGCGCGCTTAATTTTGAGAAGTGAACAAACTTATACAAAATACAAAACAGCTATAATCACACAACTTTTACATAATTATGTATTGATTATTTGAATAACAATATAAAAATTATCACTTAATTCGGATTTATTTTTAAACAAAAAATAACTTATTATCTTAATATATAAGTCTCAAAATTTGTTTGTTTGTTTGTCTGTGATTCCCATTATAGCCCCTCCCCTGGGGGCTCCACCCTCTCGAAACTTAAAACAATATATTCAGCAGAGTAGGGATCCAATGGGGAGGTTTCAAGAAGGTAGGGGTGTTGAGATGGAAAATTAAAATTTTTACCATTAACACCATATATTTTGCATGTAATCCTAAGCGCCGTGTTCTTTCATTCTTTTTTCTAACATTTTCTAACAGATATTAAATGCTATAATCGATATCAATATGTATCAAACTCTTTTACAAGAACTCAATATGTTAATGCTGTGCGCCTTAATAGCGAGCATATTATTTAATATCTGTCTGAATAGACTGAACGGCGCTTAGGATTACAGGCACGATCTATGATTTCAATGTGTTTTATAGATAAATTTAAAACAGTTTAAAACAATTTTAATATTTTATTCATGTTTAATGTTGGCTATTATTTATAAATTTTTCTTAAATACAGATGAGTATTGTCTACAGTATTGTTTAAGGAATTAAAAAATTAATATTGTTTGCAGCATTAGGTTGACATAAATTTAATAAATTCTTGCATATAAGCTTATAAATATTTAATGTCCATAATTTCATTAAATAATATTTATGTCAGATTAATCATCTCAAAACTTTTGTTCGAAAATTCTTTTTTTGAGCTTACTTTTCTCGAGTTATAATTAAATCGATCCGTGCATGTATTGAAAGATGAGAAAATGTTTTGATTAACTAAAGTAAAATCACTCCCTTAGTGTAAGCCACTAATTTAATTATGTTAATAAACTGTTAATAAATTGATATCACGCAACATACTGTACCTTTAGATATTTTTTGTTTAAAAGAAGTAGTATATGTTTTTTACCAATATATTGACTAGTCTATCTGCCCAAAAATTAGACTCGTAAATAGTAAAAATTCGAAGGTCCGAGCCCGACTGAAGCCCTACCGTTTTAATTTTGGGCCCGCCGTAACGAAAAGTTCTTAAAGTCAAAAACCCGACCGATTAAAAAAATTACACAAAAATTTGTTTTATTTAAAATCCTATGATAATATGTTTAAAAACCTTAAAATCATAATATGTTTTATCCTATGCTATTAAAAACCTTAAAAATATTATGTTTAACAATTTTTCGATGAGTTTTGATTATTAAATTTAAACTTTACATTTTTCATTTTTGTTAACTCCAAACAAACAGGGAAATTTTCAAAACTAGCGTATCCCGATTTTTTTATTTTGAGGCTAGAACCCTGCCTGGTTCGAGAACTTTTTTGTGGCCCGACAGATCGTAGCCTGTTTACTAGTATAGTCCGATAATACTATAAAATTTACATATTAAATGTTATTCATGCAAATTATAGATGTAATGAAGTGAATTTTAAGATAATAGAGTAAACTATTATAAGATATTTAAAATAGTAAAAACAAACTGACCAATTATTTTTTAAAAATCTAGTATTTTATTAAAATAATTTGAAGTTTACTCATTTACATTAATTTGATAGCGTACTTATTAAATTGGAATTTTTTAAATTTATGGCGCTCTTGAACATTAAATATCATTAGCAGAGCTTAACATTTTATGCAAATACATATTATCTATATCTTATAAACTAGAGATGAGCATTTTAGCGGTTAACTTTTAACCCAAAAAGTTAACTCGGTTAAGTTAAAGGTTAAAAGTTAAGAAATTCTGAGTAAGTTAAGGTTAAAGTTAAAATATTTTTAACCGTTAGGGTTAAACTATTAACTAAAAGTTAACCGTTAACTTTTAACTCGTCAAAAAAATATTTTAAACTATAAATATATGATTCAGATAAGCTTTTAATGAATATTTTGCAAATAAAATTACACAATTTAATAAAATACAATGTAAAAATACAAGAAATGGGTCTTTGTTCAAATTAAATCTTTAATTTTGAATTAGAGTTTTAAAAAAATAATTTTAATATTTTGTATAATTTATTATATTAGTGATAAATCTGAGTAAAATGGAAATTTTATTAAAACATAAAATAGTGAGATTATTTTGAAATAACTTGTTTTATAATTCTAAATTAATTTTTAAAAATTTAAATTAGTTAACCGGTTAACTCATGAGTCATGAGTTAACGAAGTTAGAGTTAAAGTTAATAAGTTTCTTAACCGGTTAAGGTTAAAGTTAAAAATATTTTGGGAGTTAAGGTTAAAAGTTAAGAAAAATCTTAACTTTTAACCGATGCTCATCACTAGCTATCACTAACTAACAAACAACTTTAATAGTATAATAGTCGAAAAGCGTATATCTGTTAGTTTCGTTTTAAACAATAGTTTTTCGATTATAAATAAGGAGTTATTGATTTTTTTATTAAGTTTCAAAATAATAAACATTCGAACTGGAATTTTACTACAAAACAACTCTATTATTGAATGAATAAAATACTTTGTTTTTTGATAAAACTAATTTAATAAAACTTTTTCGTAACATATAATAAAAGTTTGGTTTTATTATTATTTACAATGAAAAAAATGACAATTTCTAAAATTGAGTATATATGGTATATATGTTTGATAAGACTAGGAAACTGAACAGAATCTGTTACGACGACTGTGATTCTGTTGTCGAGTGATATCAGATCTCATGTTAGTGTTAGTTATCGATGAAAAATTAGATGAAAGCGCTTTCGTTATATCACATGTGAACAGTGTTTTCGCTCTTTTCTTAATTGTCTTCTTTTCTTTGGGTGATTTGTATTGTTGTCGCGATGGTCTCCACGATCCATGATAGTTACTCATAGATGAATATGATTTCAGACATGATTTAAGCGACGATGGAAGTGGCAGCTGCTCTATGGTGTGTGGATGTGACGTTCGCGCCACTATTGTACGACAGCATAGCTCTTGCAATGATAACACTACAGTATCATTCAAATATGATTAAGTTGTAAACAAGTAATCAAGTGTTATACTATACCCATATTGTTTTTCCATAGCTTTTCCATACCGTTTCTCTGTAACGCCATTCTCGATAACTAAGTATTAAGTTATATACAGAATGGTAAATACAGAATCTAACAATTAATGTATTGCTGGAATGCATACCTCAGCGCAAGACTCTTTAATATTATAGTTGCACAGTGGACTAACTTCGAAAAAAGTCATTTTGTGTTTCTTAGCGTAAGTTTCAGCGGTGTATTCGCTAACTTGACGGCGAAATGCTAAATGAAGTCGATTACCAACTAGTATTTTGGGAACACC
>JAQGAW010004809.1:0-10433 GCA_034698025.1 Phthiracarus crinitus | reverse complement strand
GGAATATTTTACAAAACTGCTAAATCCGGGAAAAACCGGGAAAATAAAACCACTTTTATTTAAACTGTTATCTTTAAATAGAATTTACTATATTAATATCCCGGTTATATAATTAAAGAAAAAATGCGGTATTTTCCACGAAAATACTAGCCTTAATTATTATATGTTAATTTTATTCAAATGATTTTAATTAAGTTTTATTAACTCAAACTAATAATGCTTCATATTTTTCTAAACAAATTAACTCGTATAAAATGTGACTCTAAAATCTGTCTAATATTTGTAGTTAATTTCATTATACCGTAGAAATTCTCAATATCTTATCTATACTTATCGTAGACACTCCTCTTTCTTTTATCCGACTATTGACCCACTTTGTGTTAGCGCCTTACAAACTTGCAATTAAATTATTATTTTTATGTTACCGACGCATGAAATTGTAAAACTTTCTTTGTAATAAAACAACGAATTACTTTTCTCAGTAAATTCTTCTTAGCGTTTGGAATTTATTAGACATTTTTTCATTGCAATTTTTTAATCACTTATCAATTAAATTTGTTTCAAAAACAATAAAACTATATTGAAATGTTTAAATATAGTTAAAATTGATTTGATTTTGTTGTGCATAAACATGGAAACAATTTTGAAATCGTTGCCAATAAAAGCTGTTGTCAATGTTGTCAATTTAGGTTTGGATAAATTGGAACCTCAGGCATGTGTTCGCTTCTATGAAATTGACACTGAATAGGATTCTGAGAAAGCATTCGGGAGTGTTCTGTGCTCAGTGCTCACTGTTCGGTGTTTAGTGTTCAGTGTTCAAGGGTATACTGAATAATTTAGTGGTATTGAAAAAACATTGCGTTTAAATCTCATGCATGCATTTTCAAACCGTTCAAATCCAAAACAAACATTAACTGATAACAAACAATAACAAACTAAATTGCAGAAAAAAGTCGAGCTTCCGGTATTTTGTCGGCTTTTGGTCAATATTACAGATATAGCTTTTACCACAGAAAGGGTCATTCGTCTGTTTAAAACAAAAACTTTGAGCCGAAACAAATTTTTTGAAACTATGTGTTATGTCTAATTTAGTTTTTTCGCTTTTTTAGGAGGTTCTGCGTGAATGCCAGTTACAAATCGAGCGAATTATGGCAAACTCACAACAATTACCTGAATTGCAAACTGCATTTGTAACATAAATATTTTTCAATTCATTTGCAATTTTTTTTGTATAAAATTCTTCAATTATTAAATAACCAATAAAGAATCAAATATAATTTGATAAATTTTATTTTTTTTAATCTTATCGAATAATTATAAAAACTACTTCATTCAAGATGTATTCTTTCGACGCTTCGTTCTGTTATCGTTTCGGTGTTTATTTATTTTTCTTTTCACGCTTTTCATCGAATTAGTAACGATCTAAAAACAAACGAAAAACAATATGAAGTTAATATGATTCTCTAAATTAATCGCTAGTCATTTACCTCTAATGCTCGGGTTTTTCTTCTTTCGTGTCTTTTCATAATTAGTTGATTTCTTGATTCAGTGTAAAACTGAGTAAACTTTTCGCTTCCAATAGTTTTTTTAATTATGCTAAACATTTCTTTAGTTATTAAATTAAGTTCATTTATTTCGTTCTCAATGGGAGAGTCATTATTTAACTGAGACTCTTCGCGGCATAACGACGGCAAAAATAACGGCAGATAATGTTCTAACCTTTGTTCTCCCAGTATCTTAGAAATGGCAGCAATCCATTTGAAAACGCAAATTCTTTTTCTCACCAAATTTGGATTGTGTTTGATTTCATACTTGACTTCAAACAAAAGTTTATTTGCCAACCATTTTAAATTTATGCCATTTTGGCCGTTATTTAAATCATCAGATACTATAATGAGAACTTTGCCAATAGAAACCAAATTATACATCAATTGATCGCTTAATAAATTGAAGTTATAAATGTCACGAAATATCAAACAAAATTTGATGCCTAAATCTTTGATTAGTTGATCAGAATTGTGAAGCATATATTCATTATGATTTGATGGGTTAACGAATGCTTTGGCTAAATCATCGATTCGTGTTTTATCGCATTCATCGATCCGTTCTGAACAATAATAAAAAAATAATTGCCCAAAAATTTGATTCGATAAAATACGAATCCAAACGTGAGGATGCAATAAGTAATAACTTTGAATGTAACATAGAATTTGGTTAACGTTTTCCGACCAACGATTATTAGTAATAATATCGGGATAAACTTGAATCAGTTTACGACATACATTTAAAAGTTGGTAAACAAAATTATCATAAATTTTAGTTTGTGAGCCTAAACTTTCATCAAAATCGCTATATCGAGTTGGATCAAGTTGTAATCGAATCAATGGTAAACAACTTGTTAATCGCTTTGAAAACTCATTCTTTTCAACGTCAATATAAATTGAGCATAAATGCGCTGCGATGTGTCGCTCTAGAATTTTTTCCTCATTAAGCCATGGAATTAACATATTATCAAATATCATGTTTCGTTCAATTTCATCGATTTTGGTTAACAATTCCTTAATAGTGTCCGCCACTAATTTCTTGCAATTTGACTCACTTTCGTTTACAAGTCTTGAAGACAGTGGTATAAAGATGTCAACAAAATACAACGATAAATATTGTTTTGGAAGTTTTGATACGATATCTTTAATAATAATGATAACGGATTCGCGACCACTTAATTCTTTATACTCAAGTTGTCTAATAAAAAAAATAATCGGCGCTTTCAACTTATTATGCTGCGACTGTCCAGTTAAATATTTAACGCATATATTGCGACACTTCTTCCTTATAACTTCCGAATCGGACGTAATACACATTTCATTTAATTTTTTCACGATTTGACTCATTTGTTTTGAATTGTATCGACGAGACAGTATCGCTTTCAATAACGTAAATGAAGTTAATTGCTTAGTGTTGTGGAATATATCCTGTTCGGCGTATGATATTAAAACAGTTATTTGATCGTCAATTATTTTCACACCATTTACGTCTTTTAGAAACAGACTTATTGTTTTATAACAGATGGAAGTAAGTTGAGAATTACTGTGATCAACACTTCGATATTTATTAAGCAAAACAAATATTTTACTGATTATGTTTTGCGATTCGTTCTTTAGTGAGTTCATTGACGGATATTTCGTAATCAGATAATGTAAACATTGCAACGAAAAACTGCCAACTTTTGAATTGGTAGAGTCGAGCAGGTTTGTCAGAAGAGATGTAAATCGGTCTAGAATTGCCATATTTTCATCGGTTATACCATTGAGTTTGTTTTGTTTGATTAGACTATGAAAACAGTTGAGTCCAAATTCAATTAAAACGTAACTTTTTGATAAATCATTCGTTTTGATGACTTTCTGTTTTTTGTTAATAAATTTATTCGAAATTAAAAGACAACTGGTTTTAACGAATTTATCTGTGGTTTGATCAACAATATCGCTCTTGATTTGCGATGTATTGTTGATGGCGACTGTGTTGTTCATAATATTATAGATGAAATCAAGTAAAATGTCTAACTTCAAACTTTTGTTTTCAACTAAACCAGAAGCTATTTTAGTTAAACATAATGAAACTTTTTTAATTACTTTGTAGCCATAAGTTTCTAATAATACAGATTTTAAAGGATCCAATAATAATGTTAACGAGCTTTCAGACACAAAGCACGAAAGAATATAATAAATGTCATAACTTTTGCATTTACGCGCTTCTTTTAATTTTGAAGTGATTTGCTTTACATCCTTCTCGTCCGATAGATTACCAAACAGTTCTAAATTGCAAAGTTCTATCAAAGAATGAAGACATTGGTCCAAATCGCCACAACACAACTGCTGCGTACAATTTACAAGTATGGCGTGAATTGTATAAACAAATACGTGTCTTTGATAACCTTTTGCTAAAGAGGTTTTCATTTCATTAAATGCATATTTGAAATAATCAGGTCCCAAACATTGCATAATCTTAATCAATATACTTCTTGCTGCTTCTCTTATGCTTTCAGTTCTGGATCGTAAAAACTGGCATATTCTAAGGAAAACACTCGGAAGGTTAGATTCAAGAATATCTGACTGACAATCTAATAATTTTAACAATTTAATAATAGCCAAAGCTATCGGAATCCGCTGAATATCTTCATCTTCGGGATAATCACTTTTCATCGAGTCGTGAACAAAATCAATATGTGTTTTTTGGTGAAGAGTTTGATGTAAAAGCGGAATAAGACAGTTATATATTGAATTATTTATTTTCATTTTTGTAACTGAATTAACTTTAGATTCACCAACGCAGACAGTGTCAGCTTTTGTTTCAGTAGTATTGTTGACATCCATTTCATTTTCGACATCGATTTCCATTTTATCGCATAAAGCTTCGTTAAAATTAAAGTTATCGAGTATTGATGAAACAATTTTTATGATAAGTTTTTGATCGTACTTTGGAGTAATTAATAATTTCGTATAATGCTTTAATAACGAATCATATTTAGACCACGAAATGTATTTACAAAAAGAACCAATTGCTTCGATGGCAGAATTTATAACTGAAGAATTTTTAGCGAATTGTTTATTGAATAAAAATCCAGAGGCGAGCGGTAATAGGAATGACGCAAATACGCGATTCGAGAATGATTTAAGCAATTCGTCATTTTTAGCCAAACGACTGAGCGCTCGCGCTCTTCTATGCAGTTGAATGTGCTTTATATTTAACCAAAAATCAATTTCTTGGTCGTCATCGTTAATAAGTTTAGACAAATGTTTTAGTATCTCGTGTCTATCACTACATTTTTTAATAGCAGTTATTAAAATCTCAATAAATTCGTGTCGAACTGTTTCCGAGTCTGCTTTAATTCCATTGCAAATTGAAGTTAATAAAAGCTGTTTAATAATGTATAAATTGAATATTTTACTATCAGACTCGGAAAGTTTAATTATCAAGTTTTTGATTGTGTTTGAAGCCGATTCTCGAATAGCAGTATCGTCGCAACAATTAATTAAATGCACACAATTATGATGAATCAAATAAATAGTGTCCAAATCCAATTCATTTAACTGTTTTGATTCAACCATTTCGTTAATTAATTTAAAACCAAGCAAACGTGTACTGAAATCTGGTTCTTCCGGAAATTTAGGGTTAAATGCATTAATTTTAATAACGTTGTCGACAACATGCGAGATATTACTATCAATTCGTGCCAAAACTGAGAAAAAACCGCAAAGTTCTTGACGCGATACGCGATTTTTAACAGTTTCACATAACGGGGTACAACTTTTCAAAATATCTTTTACTTCTGTTTCCAATAAATGATTCGCTAATTGCGTTAATGCCTTTAAATTAATAATTTCCTTTTCTTCGTCGAGTTTATTAAATTCAAGCGAGAAAATTATCAATTTGACGAGTGTTGTGCATTCTTGAGGGTCTGATATAAAACTACTCAAACGTAATAAAATATTTAATTCTTGTAAACTAAAACCATTTACTCGTTTGTTTTTGTTTCTTAATTTTGTTTTGCTTTGATTACTATTAAAACTAAACCGAATTCGGTTCAATATTTTAGTGGCATATGGTTGAAGTAAAATACTACCGAAGTTCAATTCAGAATTAACATCAATATTAATCGAATGGTCATCTAATGACATGTAAAAATTATTTATAACAATGGCTGGAATTTCGTACGACTCGTTCTTAATTTCAACAAAACTTTCAAAAGTTAATAAGTTTTCAATAATATCATTGGTCACAGATATAACGGATTGACTCGCTTTTTCATTTGAATAAAGCGAAATAATCATATTAATTGGCGTCATTTGATTATCTGATAATTGTTTTCCAAAAAAGCAATGATATCTTGGATTTTCACTGAATTTGACAAATAACTTCAACAATGGTGACGGAGAAGTAACGCTATCTTTATCTAAATGAACCAATACTGGTTCAATTAAACCATCAAATAATGCATCGATTTCGATACTCGAATACCTATAGCTATCAAATAAACCGAAAAACTTCGATGCCATCTTAAAACAACTGCTACGTATAGATTTTATTATAGGAATTGCAGATTCTTTAAGTGAACCACGAAATTTATTTGATAGTAAATTATTCATCAGCGATGATATACCCATTAAAACTTTATACAAATACGACGTAATCTCAGCGGATTTATTGCCAAAATGTTTTGAAATAAATAATGTGGTTGTAATCATTGCTTGAAATTGACGCAAAGGAATAAGTTTTTCGATGTCTATAAACGCATCGATAGCCTCATTCATTGTTTCATAATTTTGTTTCAATAAATGTAGAATTGGCGCATAAATCAAATCCATGAATAAAATGAGTTCATTTTGCTCAAAAACCGATAGTATCCGTAATATTAAGGATCGTCGAAATAAAGATTTATTTTTTCCGTGAGTTTTAGTACCATTCGATAGTATCATTTTTCCATACAAAATTCGCATCAATATCGGGACGATATCACTGCGCTTATCATTGTCTAAGACGTTACCACTCTCTTCATCAATAAAAGCGTATATTTCTGTTTTGAATGTCTTTTCATCGATTAATCGGCTAAAATTATCTTGAAAAGCGTTCAAATATTTATGTCGATAAGCGAATACGCAATTAAATGCTCCTTTTTGAACCTCAGAATCGGGATAACAAAGCAAATTCATGAAAAGTTCGTACAGTTCTGGCTGTCGGTAAAGTGCCTTTGGATTCTTGAACTTTGAAAATATGTTTAGAAATGAAAACAATGTTTTAAACAGCTTTAGATTATTTGATTTTTTATTTGGAGCGCTATCACTCATGTCTTCATCTTTTGTATTCGAAATATTTTCTTTTGATAAACAGCTAAAAACAAGATGCGCTTTCATTTCGTTTTCAATAAAATTAAGAAAAATATTAACAAATTCACGATTATTTGATTCGATAATTTCAGGAAACATTTCCATTGCTTTCAAAACTAAAAGCCTGTGATTTGAATGATCAGGTCTGTCGATATTGTAACTCAATAAGTTAGTCTCACTATTCAAATAATTTGTTACGTTATCGTTAAATAATTTTAAATATTCAATACCATTGGTATAGATAAGCAATGATGTACTTTTCAAGTGAGAAAATATTATGTTTACAATTTGTTTTCTATTTTGGGCGCATTTTGCGTATCCTTCGATCAATTTAAGAATCGGTGTCCACAACAGTTTGAAATTTTCATACAGAGCTCCGAACATGTACTGAAATGGCATCAATTCTAAGCAAATTGATTTATCATTGCTTACTGAAACCATTTCATTTACAACAGAATAATCTAAATTTTGAAGGTATTTAATCTTATTTCGATAATCGACAATAGTTGTTGGTATTAATTCTGCTTTGAGGCAAATATCAAAAACGGAATAAGAGTCGGAGTTTTGTGGTTGATCATCGAATAATATCATTATATGAAGAGCGCATAATCTGTTTATTTTACTAAACGAAGACAAATTTTGAACTAAATTCGAAGATATTGTGCTTAAAAGATTTGTGTCCAAAACGATATCTTTTGAATATTTTTGATTATATGTTAGATATAAATCTAAAGCTCGCAGTATGCTTGCGTCCGATGGGTATGATCTAGAGTTTATAGAAATTAACGTCAATCAAAATAATAATTAAAACAAACATTTACAAAATATTAGTTAAAACTCTATCGATAACGATATGCATTGAATGCATTTAGTATGAAATAAATTCGAATATAATCTAACTGTGCTTATTATTATTTTCTTTATTCGGTTTATTTTACTATATAGTTTTTATAACGTAAACGGTGTTAGAACGTACAGTAGGTTTGTGGGTTAAATATTCAAGTTTAAAATTTCTTTCAGAGCAACATATTTTACTATAATTTTATCAGTAAATTTTAAAAATTTATTAAAATCGGCAAACATGTCACTCGATTATGTCCATATTATAAATTATATTAAGGTATATTTAAGTATTCCATTAAAATCTATTTAAAACGGCATATGCCACATAAAAACGGGAAAATTCCGCTCAAAAACCGAAATTTTACAAAAATCCTCTTTTAATTCCATATTTATCCAAATTTTTATAAAAAAAAAACTCTGACCTTACAAAAAAAATCCCTTTATTAAAATAAAAGAGTGAACAGACAGACAACATATCAACGGACAAACGCAGCTAAAAAGATAGGTATCTGAAATTTATAATACTTACTCAAATAATTCACAAAAAAATGCTTGAGGTAATTCGTGAATAGGAGTTGTTCCAGACTTTAATAAAATTAAAGTAATAATCGACTCCGTAAGCACATAACCCATCCATGGCTCAGTTGAACATTCATACTTCTGCATCAATTTCGTAATAGTTTTGGCAATTATAGCACATTTGTCTGTTACACCACTAATCGGAGAAATGTTAGGCAAACAAACTAAAGCGCACCAAATTAATTGCAAATCATTGCCATTAATAATTAATTTCATTATATTCTGCTGAAAATCAATAGAATTGTTGAATTTTAAATGATATATTGAAATTGATTTGAGATCGTATCCAATTATAATTCGATCGCGTTTTTTAATTATTAACTCAGCAAAAATTTTGATGAATGATATAATTTCTCCGTCACTAAAAAATTTTTCGCAATATTGAATAATTGATGGCAAGAATATATCCTCAAATTTTGGGCAATCAAATAAATTACGCGTAAATCGCAAAACTTGTTCAACCGTTAAAAGAGTTGAAAAATAAACTTCATGGTTTATTAATTTTATGTGCTGTTCAGTAAATTTTTGACATCTATTCAATACTAGAGATTGAACGCATATTAATATACTAGATATGATGGTATCGTCGGAATTATATTTATGTAACAGATTAAACAAATAGTTTAATATATGTGAATAGTCTGCAACTAAATTACATTTATTATGGGTTACGATAATTTCGATGAGCGGAATAGACTTCTTAATCGCATTTAATTCACATTTAGTTTCATTTAGCAATATATTCCAAACTATTTCTGACGTTTCAGTCGTCAGAAAGCAAACAATTTGCTGGAAAACGCTACAAATCAGTTGATCAGTGCTTTCGTTATCAGTTTCGATATACTTTTCGACAACAGTTGACAAAAATGAATGCGCACATCCGTGTAATTGTTTATTGACGCCTTTAATCGTCTCGAATATAAGTTGTGACACACTTTCTAATAAACCTATATCTTCGCTAACATTGTTAAATAACACGTCTAATACATTGAATTTATTTTGCGCTTTCCTTATCAAATACGAAAACGATTCTGAAGCAAATTTTCTTACGTAATCTTTAGGCGAAGTTAAGAGATTATTCGCAAATATCGAAAAAAACGTATCAAATTCTTTGATTATATGCGTAGAAAGAAACTTAAATAAGTACGTGAGACACAGAAATGTATTTTCAATCAATTCAGGATCAGTCGCACCAATAATCAACTCAACCAAACAAGAAAATAATTGATTAAAATGCGGATAAAATAGCGATTGGAGATCACGCGCTAAACTAACGATCAGTTCAAGCACTACACTAATGGCTCCGTTATCTGTTTGCTTCACATTCTCCTCTAATATCGATATTAATTCATGTTTTCTTAATACGATTTGCGGCAAACTTTGAATCCCATTAACGGATCCAATTTTTTTGCGCAATTCTGCGAAATGTAGAGTACTATTCAAATCAATCCATTTGTGAATAGTGTTTGCGAAATGAGTTGATTCTGGGTTTGTTTCGTCGATTACATTCTGTTTGGTTATGTAATTGAATGACGAAACGTTCACTTTATTGAGTCGAACGCGAAATGACTCGAACTGTGTTTAAACATTTCAATCATTAAATCAATCAAAATCTAATATTAGGATATAATAATTAAACAATTACTTACTTTGAAAGTGTTGTCCAATTTATGTGATATCGGCTTATTCTTCATTTTGTATTAATATGAAAATTTCAATTAAAACACACGTGTTTTGTCGAATTGTAATACACGTGACATTGATATTGCTGTGCTGTCAGTGCTGTCTATACTCCAAACTGCAGAGACATCTGTTTTTTTGTTAATACAACTCAAATATTAATATAGCTTTCACTACTGTACAATTGTATCGCATAGATGTTAGCCACTAGTAGACACTAGTGTTGTATAATTTCCATATTTTAATTTTACTTTTCTTTTACTTTTTCTTTTTATATTATTTTTAATTTTACTTTGCTTTTACTTTTTCTTTTTACAAAATTTTTAATTTTACTTTTCTTTTCTTTTACTTCAAGTAAAATTAAATTTCAAAAAATATTGATTTACTTTCACTTTTTAATTTTACTTTTTCTTTTTTACATATATTTTAATTTTACTTTTCTTTTACTTT
>JAQGAW010004808.1:0-10434 GCA_034698025.1 Phthiracarus crinitus | reverse complement strand
TCTCCCGATTCAGGGGAACTTAAAATCGTTAGAATGGATAGATATTCGGGATTTGCAAATGGTTTGTGTTTTTTAGTTTTATTTTAGTAAATAATTAATTTTAACAAAATTATAAATCATTATAAAATTAAAATATATTTCATTAATCGTAATATAATTTATTTTAATTAAAACTAGAAACCCAGAAACCCATTCGCTTCGCTCTTATTGTTTATTCGATATTACAGTATTTTATTTTTCATGCCTCGTTTTATTGTTGAATCTTACACTAATTTCCTGGGAAATAGACTAGTAAATAGTTAAAAATCTTAAACCCGACAAGTCTCAACCCGACCCGAACCCGACATGCTTAAACCCGACCCGACCCGACCCGACCTGATGATCAAAATAATTTTATAATTCTACTAATTAAAAAATGTAAAAGATAGTAAAACTTACTTAAAAATAGAAATAATATTTAATTATTAAGTATTATTTAAGTTATATAAAAATGTCATATTTCAAAATTTTTTGCACAATTTTAAAAGTTTTATGCTATAAATCGATGTTTTATTGGTTTGTCGGGTTTTCTCCCAAATTTTTCAAAACCCGACCCGAATCTGACATTTCGGGTACCCGTTTACTAGTCTACTACGTAACGCAATAAAGCTCTTAATGATTAAAATAGCATTTTATTATATTAGTTAATTGAACTATAGTAGTTGTAGTTAAGACCAGGCGTCAGTTTTTATTGTCGGTCTGTTTGATATTACGTCATTCAACCTATACATCGAAGCTCAGACAGTTACGCAACTGTGCATATTCATAGAATAATCAGTGCATTTGTAAGCATTATCAGTCGCGTTGCTTGTTTTACCCACAGCCACTGTGAATAAATTTAGAACGTTGTAATTATTTTGTTATTACATCGTTCATTGTTGTTATTGAGCATCAAAACTATGTTTTTTAAAAAAATAACTTTATAGGTATTGTTAGCTGATATCATTAAAAATTGTTTATTTAGTATTGTACATAACAAATAATTTTGTAGTCCTTGTAGAAGAGCGTGAAATATTTACTAATCATTCGTTGTAATGCTAAATTAAAATGCTATATTCTGTGATGAGTGCGATCGATCGATTCATCAATTTATTTTTTATTATGCTCCCTATAGCTCCAAATAGAAAACATCTTACTGTCTTTATAAGTTTTGTTAAAGTTTTGAATATTAACGATTAATATGGATAAAAAAAATCGTTTATCATACATCGTATATGTTATGTAGTGTTTCTGACGGGCCCTTGATTTTTCGGTCCTTGGAGGGCCCGGACATATTTTGTCGGGCTTTATCGAGCTCGGGCTTGTGTAGTTAAAAAAACAAAAAGCCCGAAAATATTTAATTTATAAGAAAATACTGAAATATTCTATATTTTTATATATTAAAATTTAAAGGATTGTAAAATAAAATTCGAATAATCAAAATTGAATAATTACTATGTATTCAAACAAGTTATAACGAATAAAATTTAATAAAAATCAAATTATAGGTAAAATATGTAAAACAAATAAAATCGGGCCGAGTCGGGCTTTGCAAATTTAAACTTAACGGTTTTGTCGGGCTCAGGCTTGAGTTTGTCGGGTTTAGATCGGCTCGGGTCTAAAATTCTTCACGATTAGAAAGTCTAATGTTAAGTCTAATTCAATATTTTATTTTAATCTTTTACCAGTAGATGGTGTTTAAATCTTCACTATTTCTTTTATTATGTGAACCACATTTCAAAATATTGAAATATAAAGATTACTTTATTATTTAAAATTTATATAATGAGCTTTATATAAAATATCGAACTCATTATAAATATTTTTCCCATGTTTATTTGGAAAGTAATCAGGAAACGATTATTTTTTAGATTTAGAAGTTTTAAGCAAAATTATTTGAATACATTAGGATAATATACAATTTGTATTTAAAAATTAAATTTAATTAAAATAAATATTAAACATTTTCAATCGAAAAGCATAAATAGAATCTTTAATTTTATCAAATATTCAAAAATATTAAAATACAATTTTTAATTATAAAATGTTTAAAAATCGATTTAAAATAATTTTTAGGAGATGACGAGATTTTTCTTCTTTGCGAAAAAGTTAATAAAAAAGAAATAAAAATTCGTTTTTTCGAAACCGATGCCGAAGGAAATCAAATTTGGGAAGCATTCGGTAATTTTACTGAAGCCGATGTCCATCATCAGGTCATTAAATCTCGAGCACACTTCTTAACACTTTATTTGTATAATTTGAATATAAATATGAATTTATCACAATTAGGTAGCGATAGTGTTTCGAACGCCCCCTTATTGTGATCCTAATATTAGCAGTTCGGTTCAGGTCTATCTCCAGTTATACCGTCCAAGAGATGGGGAATACTCGGAACCGCGACCATTCACTTATAGACCACAAGCGCACGATTTGGAAGGTGTGGAACGGAAACGGAAGAAATTTAATCACTATAACACGAATATCGCAGAATTAGACAATAATAATAGATCTGAACATAATTTTTCGACCAGTAATTTCATAGATATATCAGAATCGACGGTAAACAGAGATATTAGACCACATCAAGAAACTAATGCTAGTTTTTATGATAATAAAAAATAATTGATTTTGATATACGACTAGAATTAATTGTACAGATTAGTTAATTTTTATTTTTTATAATTAAAAATCTGGACTTCAAAATTTTCGTTTAATTTTTTCCGACCCATACGTACTACTAGTTGAAGCGATAAGCCTTTCCATTATTTTGGATGTTTGTTTAAGAGATTTAGTTAAAGCTTTCGATAAGCTTTATATTTCGATTCATCAGTGTTTTTATGGCATTAGATTCGAGTTTTGTTTTTTATCGGTCTCTATAGTGACCGAATTTAAATTATTTATACGACATATAAAAATGCACTTTTATTATATATAACATGTTATTTTATAACATTATTGTAAATTTTTTGGAAATTATTACTTTAAATATGGATTATTGAATAAATAATTCATAAATCGTTTAAAATAAGTTAATTCTAAATGTTTTGATTAAATTCTTTACAAACAATAAAATATGAATTCGTCTGTTTTAAGTGTGGACACCGATATGTCTTCGAGTTCTCTTGATTGGGAACAAGTAAGTTATCTATTATTAATATTTTATTTTATAATAATCGATTAGTTGTGGTCCAAAATTAGCCAAACTGTATTATAAAAGTTGTATTTTAGAATTTAAATTTGATTTTACTGCGCTCTAAAATTTTGTGTTCAAATAAATGTAATCATTTCGTATAACTTTTTCCATATTAAGATATTAAGTTGTTTTTTACTATATCCTTACTGTAACCCAAATTGAATGTTTGAGTTTTTTCTTACTCGTAAATCCATTAGCTTTTAATTTAAGGAAAAAAGCGAGCAAATGATTACAGTGACGGAAAGTTTTATGGAAAAGGAAAGAGAAAGAGATTGAAGCAAACAGTTCCTAATTTTCACAATAATCTTATTTGAATTTAATTCTAGTTTATACCAGTGTATGATTTTTGTTGAGTTTATTTGTGATAACAAACATTTATTATACTATATTATATATTCCATAATTTTTTGTTGTTGTTTTTTTAAAGTTCATTATCTTTCCAAACCAAAAATTAATTTATTCAGAAATCATTTATTTCTTTTCTTAATAATTTAAAATTTGAATTCATTTTCTACTTTTATTATTTTAAAACGTGAATAAAATTACGAAAATATTTTAAGAAATAAATCACCTAAAATTGCGCAATTATTGTATCGAAATAAAGAGAAAATCAATAAAAAATGCTTTTTACTTTTTATGATAGGATTGCGATGAAAAATCAGAACATAGGCTGCAATATATATTAGATTCCATTGATAACGCAGTATTTTTTGATGCCATTATACCGAAAGATTTTCCCATAGAATTGGTTAATGAATGTGATTTATGGAAGGATAAGTTTAATCGAAAATTTCAACGGTATTATTATTATATCTTAAATTTATCACATTTTATGGTAAACTTAGTTATACTTGCTTTCATTCTTAGAAATTTATCACAGAATAACATTCATTCGGTTAAATCATTGTCCGCTCCAAAGGTAAACTTATATAATATGCAAACCATGAATGGTTCGCATTTTAAATTGAAAATTCTTTTTAAAATTTTTGAATTCCTTTAGACTTCAAATACAAAACTAGTTCACGATCAGCGAAGTTTATCCGAACAAAATTTTTTGACTAAACTAACAAAATTAGAATCAATAAATATGAAACCCAATAATTTGCCTAAAATTCAAAAAAATAATACAAATCGAAAAACAAACGAAAAACCTGTTGTGCTTCCGCCTATAAAACACACGTTTCCACCAAAAGATAACCAAAAGATAACGCCAATGAATACAAGAACTAAATGTAAGTAATATTTGGGAAATTATTTAACTAATGGTTCAATAAGTATAATTGTGATGCAAATTATAAATATAGTGCACAATTAAAAATTTAATTTAAACAACAATTGAAATTTATTTGTTGCAAGTTTTCTGCGTTAATTTTTATTTTTAGAGAGCAAATAAAATGCTGTTTATAATACCTTACATAATAATATGCGATATTAGTGCTGTGATTATTGTTTTTACTATACGTGATGCGAATATTTAGCGTAAGAATGATCAATGCGAACACAAGTAAAATTTAGAGTTATCTCTACAGTATATTCATCCTTATTTGGTATTTATGATAGCATTAAAAGAACTGATATAATGGTTTATTTGTTCATATTTTGGTTTATTGATTAAAATTTAATATTAATTGGTCTAGATTTTTGTTTATACTTCAAGTTTTTTTAGGTAAAATAAGATTAACAAACATAACATGACTATTGAATAATTTTCAAATTTGTTTTATAGCATTTCCAATGCCACCTTTAATACTAACTATTGAAGATGTGTTGGTATTTGATAGAAGAAAAAGATGACAATCAATAATATATTAACACCGAATTATTTTTACTTCTACTGATACCTTTATACTATTTAATTGTTGCAGCACAGTATACAGTATAGTGAAATACAATGCCGTATATGCAATAAGTAAGTGTTTGACGAAATTGTTTAAAAAGTTTTCTTTCACCCTTTGTAGTCATTTCATTTTTTAATATTGATTATATAATTAATTAAATTTATATGATAATGCAAATTAAAATATAGATGGAATTTGTAACGATTTTTAAATAAAATTTTTTAAGTTTTCGTAAAGTTTTAAAGTTTTTTTAATGAACCAAAGAAAATTTCTTTTTAAGTTAATTAATACACTCTTAAAATTACTGGTATTTTAGTTGACTCGATAGTTATACTAAATCTTATTCATTGTAATTCATTAATATCTTCCAATAAATCAATCACCAAAACTTGAACACGAATCGTTAATATTATTGAATTTAGTAAAATGAATAATAAAGATAAACTGCACACAATATTTATATACAAGGATTAAAATATGAAAGACCTCAATATTTTAGTTCAATGTTTATAACTTTCAAAATAAATAAATGTTTGATTCACAAACTGTTAATTGGAAATGAGATTAATTAGAGTTAATAAGGATTTATTTAATGAAACGAGAGCTTGAATCAGTTTTATCTAAATTGAAATGTTTTAAATAACAGATCCGGATCTAAATGTGTGACGAAGAATTCATTGAAAAGGATTTTTATTTTTAGTTTCCACAGCCAAAAAAATACAAAATTTGATAGCAAAGGTACGAAAATGATATTAATTTTGTTAAAGCAATTCTAAATAAATTAACATTTTATATTAATATACAAGAGGGCAGTAGAATAATGACTTATAAGCGTATAGACTTATGACTTTACTTAATAGCGTTCGTGTTAATTAATTTTTATTATTTGTAAACGGTATAAATGCGTCATTATTTAATTTAGTTTTATAATAGTTTAGCTGTAAACTCCCATTTGTTTGCTAAGTTTATTACAAACTAACTTGCATTATATTCGAATAATAAGACTTCAGTTTTATATGAGTTCGCGTGTGTTATCGCTTTTGGCAAATCCGGTAGTTTATATTCCTTGAACCCAATAAAAATTTTATTATAAAATATCTCAAAACTGCTATTTTTAAACCAATATATTGTTAATGCAAATTTATACAATTTTCAACCAATCTCAAAATTTTAAATAGTTTATGGTGAAAACGCTATAAACGTATTGCGTACGCAAAAGCATACTTTCACTTCCAAAAGTAGATTGCGGTCATAGAGTCCAGCCTTTCTATCTTCTGTTGGTTTTGACCCGTAAGACATGCGAGTGCTTTGAAGGTTAAACCTCCGTTAATTCGCAATTCTTTGATGCATACAGGTTTCTCAGTAAACCACTTTTATAATGCAATCATTCGCTTTAACTAACGATATAATAAAATAATTAAAATAATTTTGATAAATTGGAGTGCGTTCTCGTCGCCAGTCGTTCACTCGTTTCTGAGAAGTGGTGTCATATTTGCCGTCATTCCATGATTTGAAGATTGTTTACCTTTTTTAGTGTATACGTGCGTTAAACTAATTTTAAAAATTAGGGCAATTAATAAAATATTAATGCGAATTCTAAAACAGATATTACAGATAAAACCGAATTCTAATACAAACCGGGAAAAAATTTGACTAAAATTTTCTTAATTATAAGATTTATGTAAATTTTTTGCTTATTAAATTTAGAAACTGAACAGTGAAGTAAAGCATAGATCATTAAATCGCTATCATGTCAGTCCATCACACGCTCATATTTTTATTGGCTAATATGTTGACGATTGGCATCACCCAAACAACTCAAATGCTACATTCTATGTCCTCAGGGATAGATTCTAATGGATTTTTCAATTAAAAAGCTGACCTTGATTTAGCTTATTTACAAAAAGTGGATGTTCATCGTTCGAAATACACATTTTAGTTTATAATGTCATTTTTCTAAAGTGATGTGCCATTTATATAGTTTACGTCAAAGTTTCCGATTATTTTTTCATATTAATTAAGGCAATGCATTGTTATAATGGTTGGTAACGCGTAAACCATAAAACAGTTACATAATATAACATTAAGTTTTACTTATCACGTCTATAGCATATGCAATCGATTATTTTAGTCATACTCGTCGGCTTAATAAATATAGTGAACTCAATACCAATTGTCAACAATAGGTCGAGACCTATTCGCGCACAATTTCCACCTGTAAATGCATCCGTAAATACGTTTGACATGAGACGACGGGATATACATTTTGACCACTCATCGAATCCCGTGTTGTTTCCGTCGCAAAAGGAGTCACAAATTTCTTACTTTAATCCTCATTCTATGGCCAAAAATCCCATTCACGACACATCATCTGATATATCGTTAAATTTAGATACGAATTCTATCCCAAGAAATAGAGTTTTGATACCAGATTTGGATACTCGCGGACGACCGCAGTGTTTATCCACACCCGATGACACCTTTTGCGAAACAGTCAATAATTATCCGAAGTAAGTATTGGTCTATAAATAATTTATTTTAGTAATTAAGTTTGTTTTTCTAGATTACTATGTTATTGTATTTCTTGCGTGATTTACGAGTTATTAAACATTTGTTTACTCAATAGTTGCTAAAGAAATTAAGTCTATAAAAAGCAATTAAAGTTATAGTAAATATACTAATTTTAATTATATGCGCATTCAATTGTTATTTCATGTAAATTTATGATAATCTTTTCCAATGTTTAATTATAAAACTCATTAATAATTAATTGCGTTTGCCTTCAACTTTATATGAAACGATTATAAAATGTTAAGCGATTTCGCAAATACTAAACTTGGGTTTGTTTCTATTGATAGAATTGAAATTAAAAAAGAGATCGAATACAGCCCAACACAATTTTTGGAAATATTCGGCAATAATATCGATGGCCGTAAAGCGTACAGTGACGACGATTTGTCCGAAGAAAGAATATGTCCGCGAATTCCTCGAGTGATTTACCCAAAAATGGCGAAAAACCAGGCAAATCAGTGGATTTACGTGATTAATGAAGTGGAATATACTCAAGGAGTGGTCGCAGAAATTTGCGAGTAAGTCATTGTTTAACGAACTATTTATAAGATTTAACGATCAATTATATCATTAACTATTAAATCATTTAAGACAATATTTTAAACTCTGTATCGCTATATTAACGCTAAGTTAGATCAGTATAGAAAATATTTGAAAAATTTGCATAAAGTTGTTTAATTATTTCTTCATTAATATTCATAAAACTCAATTTTACAATCTATTATACTTTAGTCGTGAGACAGATTAAGTTTTAGGATAAGAATTGGCTTAATTTGATTTAATTGAATTGAAATTTGGTGTTTCAGGAAAGAGGGTCGAGCGTGTTCTTATTTGGATAACTCTATGTTACCGCCAGGAATGTCTTCCGTGTGCCGACAAAAATACTCGTACAAGAGATTGCTTGCGTTACATCCGACCGAAAAGCGCACATATACCGACACATTTAAATTTCCGTCGTGTTGTGCCTGTTATGTGAAGTCTTCCGAAATTTTAGAAAGGAGTATAAGATCGAGAAAAGAGGGAAAACACTTGTAAATTAGGATTTAGCTTATCTTATATATTGATCGTGAGTTGTTTCAAAATAATATTTTTTTACAAAGAAAATACATTTCAGATTTATGTATTGAATATTATTAAAAAAAATTCAAACTTTAAGTACAAATAGAAAAGAAATGTATCGAAAATGTATGGCGTTTTTATTACCAATTGTGACATTTATTTTAATTGAAAATTGAAAAATTTATTTATTGTAATAAAAATCAATTATACTATCGTAGAATCGAAATGCTGTAAATTATAGTTACTGTATTAATGATTTAATAGAAACAACACAACTTCTTTTTTTCTCATAATTTGTAAGTAATTTTAAAACTTGCAAAGTTTGTGAAATTCATACGAAAAGTTTTTGGGTAACATTAATATTGAGTTTGAAAATGAGTTGCGAAACACTTGGAAATTTAAAACAATTTATAAACTTTTAGCGCATGTTTGCATATTTTAACGGATAGAATATAATCAACAGTTGCCGTTATATTTTTATACAGTATTTGTGATGCAAAGGATAATGTTTGGAATAACAACCGATAATTTAATATAAACCAGTCGAATATAACATAGATTTGTCCGGAAATTCATTAATAATTGAGTTAAACTTATCTGATTAAAGTACGCTTTCTTTGGTTTATTATGAAATTATAATCATATGAGTTATGTTATTTATGCTTTCATAATAATTATTTTTCATATTAAGCAGAAACTAAACTTATTTATAATTTTCTATAGATATACAGTTACTGTACCGGCACTTAATAAAGATAATACCAATGATAGTATACCGTACTATAAAATTTACAAACAATTCACTGCTTATTATTATTGAGAGGACATTTCGGTTTTAAGCGAACTATTTTTTATCATCAAAACTTTAAAATAGCACATTACCATTTAGATCTGAAATTTTTATTAATATCTCTGAATTTTATATAAAAACGTTTATTTAAAACAGCATATGCCACTTAAAACGGAATATTCAGTTTAATCACCGAAATCGGTAAAATCCTTTATTAATATTAAACATACAGAACAGATAAAACTCAAACCCATAAGAACACCTTTTCTCGAACTCAATACAAAGTAAACATACCGTTGGAATCTTTATTATTGATAGAATTACGCAAAATCTTTAATGTACGTTCACAGTACGTTCAGCGTATATGTAGATTGGGATTCACAGTGTCTCTTAATACTTCCGATATTAATGTTTAACATTACTATTATTGAATACAATTTGCATAAATACATACCTTATATATTAATTTTTAAAAGTTTTAGATTATCAAATAATTTTTTTTTAAATTGTTAAGATTTTCGATAATAATGCTGACGTGTGTTGGCATTGCATAAGATTAAACATTCATGTGGTGTACAATGCAAACTTTATTTTTTGAATTGAATCACACAATTATTTAAACATTTTAAAATTGTTATTTTTGATTAAAAAATATACTGTATTTTAAATCTCTTCTATGTTCAACAATAACTTTCAAGCTTTAAATAATATTTAGCTTTACGGGAACTGAAATGGAACTAAATTTTAAAACATATAGACAACGTTTTCGTGGGTCAATGATTATTTATGTAATCCGTATTAGTTTTTAAATATATAATGACCAGGAATGGGATTTTTATAGCATGCCAGAGAGTAAATTATGGTATGGCATTATGGCATGATTTTTGACAAATTATGGCATTGATTATGGCATATTTATTATTAAATTATGGCATTTTTGAGCAAAATTTATACAATTATGGCAT
>JAQGAW010004807.1:0-10434 GCA_034698025.1 Phthiracarus crinitus | reverse complement strand
AACCTCGATTTTAGTTTTAACTTAACCGGTTAAGAAACTCTTTAACTCTTAACCTTAACTCATCTCAAATTCTTAACATTAACCTTAACTTTAACCGGTTAACCGGTCAGGTCAAAAGTTAACCGGTTAATATGTGCATCACTACTATATAGCGCTTAAAATTATAGGATTATTCGGATTAATAACTCATTTAAAGAAAAATATAAAGGTAAACCAGATTTATGCAGCTTCATTGATTAAAAGAAATTTTGAAAATTATTCTAGTTTTCAAGTTAACAGTAATTATTATCAAATTTCGTGATGAAGTAAATAAGAAATATTTCAAAAATAGCGTTAGCCCTTGTGCTGCTAAATTTATTCCAATCACCTTAGTATTATTACAGCTTGTAATATAAAAGTAGCACATTTTTAGGGTGAAAATAAAAACATAGTATTAAGACCGAATTTATTTCATTCGATATTCAAAAAAATATCGATTCAAAATCGAAACAATCACCTTTAAATGAAATTATTAAAAACTTTTTGTGTAATTAATAAAATTTATGCATTCATAATTCGAACCAAAAATTATTTTAAATAATCGAGTTTAAAATTCTTTGAAATCGAGCTAATGATTCGGAAAATGTCGGTCCACCTTATCCTTTAGCAGAATCTGATTTGCATTCGAAAACTTTAAATTCACTTTCTAATTGTAATAATGTAGATGCGAAAAGTGAGTTATCTGAATGCGCTGTTATTGTTTTTAGTGATTATTTTAACATATTAATTTTGATTGTATTAATATAATTTATAGCTCTAATTTGAAAGAATAGTTTGTTTGTCTAATTTTGTGTTTTTACAATACTTGACAAAGAAGCTGTTTTCTGTTCAAGAAATTTTAACTGTTTTCTTTTGATATTTTTAGATTAACTAATACGTTGAAATAAATTATTGCCTAAAATGTCTTATGATGATTGAATCCATATTAATCCATGTAAATATGAATAATATTAGAAATAGTTGAAAACGCGTCGTAAATTAACTATTTCTTGATAATCTTTTGTATTTATAATTAATTAAATTTGGAAAAAAAGTTTAAATTATTATGAAATGTAAAAAATAATCGTGAGCGCACTTCAGTTGGTAGTCTATACTCCTGACAGGAAAAGTCCCATTCCTAGATAATGGACGATAAACTAGGGACACATGCAATGGTCTAATTTAAAACAATGTTAAAATAATTCACTGAATACTTGTATATTTTTAATAGAGGATATAAGCACTAGTTCTTATTCAATTGAGTGATTAAATTCCTTAATTTACAAGGCCATGATAATTGCACCTTATTATAATAATTCGTGAAATTCGTGCGTAAAACAAGTAAAATGATATTATAACAGCTGATATAACATTTCATAGTAAAATCATTATAACACAAGTTAATTACTGAATAAAAGAGCAATCATTTGTTACAATTTTCAGCAATGTTTAAAACACGACATATTAAGATAATTAATAATGTGGTTATGTCTTACAATAATTGATATATTGTTATCAACAAATTATTTTTATCTAAAGAATAGTAGTGATAATATTTTTCTTTTGAAACATTTCGAAATATGCAAATTCTTTACAGATGTTTATATTGTTTTAATTTGTGGTAAGAAAGTGAGAATAAAGTTATAAAGAAACTTTTAATAAAAATTAGGTCAATTAATTTAATTTTAGATGAGTTAATTAAATAAAAAAGCGTTAATTTTGAATGAGTTTTTTTAATTACATAATAAACGGTACGGTTTTCTCATTCACACGAAAATAAAAAAATATAACTTTTATTTGATTTAAAAAATGTCTCGATGTGCTCAAAATATAACAAATACAGTCGAGTTTTTCGTTTTTTAAATTAATTTTTGTTATTTGAAATTTAAAGTAATATGATTTACATAAGTTAAATCTTAAAACATTGGAATTAAATCACTAAATTCCAATTCTATTTCTAGAAATAGGTGTGAATTTTACATTTGCGTTCATAATTCATTAAATATTAAAAGTATCTGAGATTTACGTATAAGTTTGTATGAATTTTGAAAGGTATGCTTAAGGTTATAACTCGACCCTGTATTGTACATAATATTGTGTTCCTTATAATGTAAATGTCCTTGTTTTCGGTTTTTCAAAATTTCCTGTATAAATTTAATTTTATTGGACTATTTCATGCCCATATCTCATACAATCACATTTGTTATTATTAATATTTATAAGTATGACGAAGGAAACAGGATGTTATTAAATACTGTTTAAAAGTTTTAATGTTTTAAAACCTTTAATACAGAAATGATTTTCTTTCAATAATTATAGTATGCAAAAAAATAAATATTAAAACAATTATTGTCTTAGATTAAAATTTAACATCATTTTAAATAGCGATAAGTATGTGTCTATATCCCGGTTTTTTGTTAACTTTTTACGAATCAAAACCTTAGGCAATGCTTATTTAACCAAATTTTTTGTCATACATTATATGCGCCAATGATGTAGTAAAGATAATATATGCTACAAAAATATTCCGATTACAAATTGTATTGTAATAGGAAATTTCGCAATTATGTAAAATTTATTATAAAAAAGTAAAAATAGTATAAAAATGCAACTTTTAAATAACTTAATTTTATGGTAATAACTATTGTCATTGATTTATTTTTAAAGCAAAGCAGAATATGTTTGAATGAAATATTACTGACGTGTGAGGCATTGAACACAATTTCTGATTCACTTAATAACAAACCACTAAATTAATTGATTTCAATCTCACATTATTCAGACTAAAAGGCTTAAAAACATTATGATTAAACTAGATTAAGTGATATAATTATTTTAATCCTGTTATAAATAATACTTATTTTTATTATTAGTGAAACAATTTTTGTTTTGTAATTATAACTTATTTGATAACGTTTAAAATAAACTAATCTGGTTTTGATTTGAATGCGCGAACAATACATCGTAGCAGGAAGTATGCGTTAATCAAATAGGATTCAATGATCAGTGATGCGCTGGTCAGATGAGAAAAACTCGTAAAGGGGTGTAAAGGTGGCGACAGAGTGACGCGCGAAATAAATGACAAGCTTTCCTTTGGCTTCACTTTTTTATTCATTTTATGCGCGTCATTATGTCTCTACGTTCACAATTGACAAAAATGAAAAAATCCACAATTCTTCCCATTTGGTCAGCGCATCACTGATCACAAGTCTGCGAGCTTATGTGACTATGCTTGTGCTTGTGATCCTTTTTTTATCTTGCGTTACAAAATAAAATGCGAGTCGTTATTACAGACGAAAAAATTTGGTTCACATCAAATTTAATTTTGTTTTTATTTCTTTAGGATAGATATTCGTTTACAATAAACAAATTAAAGGGTTGTGAAACCTTTTCTGCTTTTTTGTTTAATGGGAAAGCGTTATGCTTTATAAACACACATAAATAGTTGATGTGAGTTTTGATAAATGAAATGTAGAAAATATTACCCAACTTTTTTATGTTTATTGATTTTTTATCCAAAGAATTTTATTTGATTTCAATACAATTTTATGTCAAGTCGCAAAAATGACAATTAAAAACAAAAATATTTATTTCTAAACTCAATAAAACTTTAAGGCAACAAAACCTTATTTTGTTGAATAATGAATTTAAATCTTAATCGCTATATATTATCGTTACAATAATATTAAAGTGAAAACTTAATATTATTATTCGTTAAACAGTATGAACGCAGTGAGTGATTACTATAACAAAATAGCAATGGTTTTACACGAAAAACGAGTGAAATAAACCGAAATAGTGAATCACAGACTAAATTTGTTTGAGCATAGATAAAAACATTACTATTTTAAAAGTTTCGAAAAAATGAGAACTGTTTCGAAAAAAGTTGAAGTCAGAAACTTGTGTTTAGGGTTGAAATCTGTAGTGAACAACACGGGTGATTGTTATTACGAGTTCCTAAACCTTTGTGGAGTCGAGTTTGATGTTTGCTCAGTTTGCAGAGTAACTCTAGCTTTGCTTTAGCTGTTTGTTGGCAATTCAAGACATACCTGCTATCCGTATATCTTTTATGAAATTGGTTACAATGCTTAATAGGTCGCTTAGAGTTCCTTTCCACTAACTACGTAAAAGGAGGTCAGATAAGCCTCATAGCCATTCTCTAGCTGGTACTCTTAAAATATTTCTTCGGTTGGTTGCATAAGGGGAACCTTGTGTTTTGCTCAATGCATTTTCTCTCCAGTTAAGTGATGTGATAGTTGACTCGCCCCATATGATAGTGAGTGTTGTGTGTGTGTGGTGTTTCACCGTTGAGTCCCTCAAACGATGACATATGCAACACTGCAACAGTTGCGACACAGAACTAACATCCACTATAACTTTTACTTACAATCACTTGTGGTGGTGAAAGTGAATACTGAATATTGAAAGTCAATATTGGATAGTTTCACCACCAGTGATGACTCTATTCGCCACTAGTAGTATCAATCAAAATGGATTTATCACTTATTTATTTGTGTGATATTTTATAATTATTTTTTTATTAAATATTTTACTATTAGTTTTTAATAAATAAATACTACACAACAAATGTTTGTTTATTAGTGTTTTTGTTTTTGTGTTCCGTTTTCTCATTTTGCTTTCTCTTCTTTTGTGATGTGATGTTCTCAACTTTTCTCCATTCTTTGTGTACATCAACGGATTACCACTAAATTTTGTCTGTTTTTAAAGTTGTTAGTCTTTTTCGTGCTTATATTCAAATTTATCAAATTTTTTAAATGCAAGATTTTTTTTCTAAAAATTCTAATAAAACTTTTTCTTTGCGTTTCTTAAATTACAGTGTGTTTCGCGAATCGTGCAAATCAACAATAAAAGCAAACCCAAACCCAAAACGAAACCCAATTCGAAACCCACAGCCATCATCGCAACAGAAATATCACACGCATTACCACAACAGGAGCACAAGAGCCACAACGACCACAAGCACGAGAAGAAGGACCACAACTACAACTACAACGACGACCACAACGAAAGGAAGCACAACCACCAGTTGATTAGGAGTATAGCCAACGGCTGTGCGATGTTGTTGTACATGTTGTACTTATTGATGCGGAAATTAACAAAATGTTTACATTTTGGACGCCACCACAGCTTCTGTTGCCAGTTGTCATCGTTAGTGTGTTTACAGCGTTTATTACTACTACTAGTCTCATGCTTTCTAGTGGCAACTGTACCGCTAGCGACAGCACTAACTGTTTCTGCCACAAACCATCAGGTATTGATTGAATCGTAATTCTATTTTCACTTTAATGTTAGAAAAGCAATGGTAGACTTGTCGTAATACTTACTCATACTCTCGTGACACTCCAATTAGCTGTTCTGACTCAATGAATCAAGAAAACAAAAATTATAATTTCTCGTATATTTTATTTTCTAAATAATTAGTTTAATTAACGAAACAATGATAATTATTTGATAAAACCTATTGAGAGAGCTATTGAACCCGCGCTCGCGTCGCATATATAATTTGCTTCGAAGAAATTTAAATTGAAAAAACTAAGAAAAACTATTGAACTCAGTCATGCAATAAATATCGTTTTACTGTAAAAATAGTTTTACACACTCACTTTATTTTTGCATAACTATTGCCTATTTTACATTTTTTATTCACTCCAAGCAAGTCTTACGAGGAAATAATAAATTTTTTCTTTCTCATGATATATGACAAAATACTTGTTTCGATAATTACAAAAATTCGAAAATTATTACTGGTATTGTTCGAACACAAGGGTAATAAATTATAATAAAACTATAACTAAATTAGAAGTAGAGATAATTATACCCAATAGTCGAACAAATATTAATAGCTATTATTATTATTACTAGTTTTTTATTCATGCTAAATGCAAATCGCAATACTATTTTTAGCGTAACATTTGTTTAAAATTCACCACCATTTCAAATTACTTTTACCATCAATAATTTTTTATTTGTTATTGACGTTTTTATTTTCTATAACCATTAAGCTTAGCTTCGCGATTATATTTATTTGCTGTAATTTTATTTTTGGTTATATAACGCGGTCTTATTTATAGAAATAGATTGTTCGAGTTATAAAATTGTAACCATTACTAGTAAAATCGACATACGAATGATGAATTGTTGGATGAAAATAATGGGAAATTTTTATGCTTTGTATTTTAAAAACAGTTTAGAAAGCATTTCATGATAGACTTCTAAAGTAGGATTAATTCTCGGAAATTGCGAGATATTGGGCTTACTATGAATAGAATGTTAGCGGTAGACGAGAAATGTTTTTTAAATAGATTCCTACTATTTTTGTCTATTTAAGAAATATTTTGTTTTTAACGCACTAAAATTCAATGGGCTTTTTTGGATCAATAATGATTTTTACTAAAAAACTATCGTTATATCCATTAATAGTTTAATTTTAAACTGGTTTTTGTTTCCCCGTTTTTTAAGTGATAAATATTTCCTAGTTTAGCTGTTTGACAATAAAAGTTTATAAATAAAAGCAAATTCTTCCGGTAATCTATATATTTGGCAGTTTTTCAATTATTTGATAAAATTTGCTGTATTGTAGTTAAAAGTTTTATACAAAATGAAAAATTTTCATTTGAAATTATTTTATTTAATAATCAAGTAAATCCAAAATACTCAGTCAATCCAATTTAATACAATTGGTAGATAAAAATACCATAAACTTATTTTTCCTTTTAATATACAAATTTAGAATTTGCTTATTAATTATGAACGCAATTACTCTATAAATAATAACAATTAACTCATTTTGATATAACTTAAAATAAAGCACATAAAAACTCTTGAACACCCTATCAAATAAGTCTATCAGAATCGATGATAAGAAAGAGCTAAAATTAACTTTTGATATATGCATTGCTTAATAATTATATATGAACCGTATAATTTATAATAAAAAAATAATCAAGTTTATCGTTTTTAAAATTTAATCTCACGTTTAAATTATTAATTCAACCAATTATTTTCATAAGACGTTTCTCGTTATTTTTCTAATGTGAAAAGTGAAAACTTTGATGAGTTTATCACATACACATTATTTAAATAGTTTTTAACCGCTCTTCTAATTGCATAAAATTTTATTTACTGTAATTTTTCTTATAATTTTTCTCAAAGTTATATAATGTATTGTTTTATTCTGCATAAAGCAAGTGATTATAATTTGTTGATTTTTAAATATTCAAAACCTACACACTATTAGCATAAATAAATGTTTAAATATAGTGATATTATATTTTATTTGAATTAGTATTAATTAACCTGATTATACTCTATCATTAATATTCGAAATCATTTAACAAAATTTGTTATCTTACTTTTTCAATTTCTATAAAAGATTTTTATTAAAAACAAACAACTTTTTAAAAATTTTAAAAACTAATAAAAATAGGTTTTTGAATAAGTTTGATTTTAAATATACATATATTAATTGTTAATCTCTGCCTTTACATATCATGAATAATTTTTTGAATAGTATATAAAGTAATTTTCAACAATATTTTTTGCGTACTAAATAGTACAATGTATTATGGAGTTTAAATAACTTCCATATTGCCCACCACTTAAACAAACGTTAATGAAAATTTATACAGAGGAGTATAAGGAATTTTTTAATTGTTTTATTAAGGAATAATAAATATAAAAACTTTATTAAAGTGACTTAACAAATATACATTATTAAATACTTATTATCCCAGATATTTTTATTATTGTCATTCAATGTTTCTTTAAGCAAACAATTTTCGTGCTCAAAATTTTATAAAACGATAGGTGCGGTTATTTAATTAGTAAATTGAATGACTACAGCTTATACAAAATGTTGACTCTAATTATAAAGTGAAGTCTGAACTGCTCTGATATTTAATTAGAATTCTATCGAAACTTAGCGCAAAATAGATACTATTAATATTTGTATTTGTGATTTACTTTGATTATTCGATTAAAATCATGTTAATCTAATTTTTTAAACTGATCAGTGTTTAATAGCTATAAAATCAGGTCAGTGTTGATGCGATCATTTAATTAGCCGCAATCATATAATTGCCGGATTATGGTCTCATATAAGTTGTAATTAGCTTAATATACTGTCATAAATTTTCTACTTTGTACTTGTTTTACTTGAACAGAATCTTTTAAACAAGCATTTTTAGTTTATAGCTAATAAATATTTTAAATTGGCTTAACTTTTTTTTAATATTAATTGTTTATAATAACTGCTAATAAGACTATTAATAAAAATATTAAGTAAGTATCAAATGTTTGGATCTTTGGAAAGTTGTTTTTATTATTTTAAAAATAGGATAAAATTATTAATTATATGATAGCTTTCTCTTATAAGCAAAATTTATAAATTCAAATATAAAACTTTAATTATTAATATATAAGGATTTATAATTGATTTGAAACCAATGGCCTAATCATAACTAGTTATACGAAGGCATTTTGCTGTAATATTGTTAGTTTAATCTATTTAAATTATATTTTACCACACGTTTTTCAATATATTGTCATAAATTAATCTTTTATTTATTTTATGGTCTTATTTAAAATACGTAGCGATAATAAATTATAGTAATTTTTTAAAATTTTTACATTATCCTTAACTGATAAAATCGATTAGGTTTTATGATTTTTTAAACAATTTATTCATATTTCATACGTTCCTATTTTTCTTTTATTACTTTTAGCTTTTAAAAATGATTGGCTTTTCAATGAATAAATTGTAACAATTATTTATGATTGAATTTCTTTTGGTTGGTTATCATTTTAATTAAATTTATTGCAAAATTACTTTTTCTTTTGATTGAAAGTTTTTAAGTGTAAAAAATGACTTTACAATTGGTCTCATATCAGTATGAATCAGGCCATGGTTTCGGAATTTACAGAGAGATTTCCGAACAAATTATATTTCTTGGAATATATATTATAATGCGAATAATCAGAAAGTCTAAGTTATAAATGCTTGCACATATTTTAAATTCTTATCCAGGAAGAGAAGGAATTGAAAAGGTGTTAATATTGCAAAAAATAACAGAGTGATATATTTTTGACGCAGACATATCATCAGATTTATTTTTTGACTGCTAATTAGCAATATTTAAAATTCAAATTGTAATTTATTTGTTACACAATTTATCTAAAATATTCAATTTTCTCAATAATCTCTTTCCTCTTCATATTAATTTTGATTAATTTCGCAGATAATTAAATTAAATTATTATAGAAATTATTCAAATTTCCGCAGATTAATAAAACAAGAAATTATTTTTAATTGCGCTTATTTTAAAATTATACGATGCATAATCGATTTTAGAAGTGCGAAAAATTTGAATACATTGAAATTATTTTAAAATTAAGATTAATTTGCATTTTCTTACTGATCTTTTTTGTTTCGCACATTTTTCTGCATAAATTGGAAATCCAATCAATTTTGCGAAATTACTAGTTAATGCCACTATGTATTAAAGTTAACACAGTACTCATAAATTTAAAAAAATTCCTAAACAGAAACAAAAAGAATTTACAAAATTATATTCGATAAAAAGTTTTTTCTAAATCTTAAGACAACTTTTTCCTAAATAATTAATTACTATTTTCTTTTGAATGATTAGTATTATATGCATTAACATAGTTATACTAGATTTTTATTTTTTGATGAGTTCTTTTTTATTTTGATTAATCAAACAACAACAACAAAACTCTTTTAAGATACATCAGAAGATTGGTTTACGTGTAGTCAAGTTTTTTCCTGTTTTTATTTCATTTCAAGAAGAGAATTAATAGTTTCGAGATTGTCTCTTAATTTATTACTACGCTAGTTATGTCAAACTCAAACTAATTTAATATTCAAAAACTTATCGCGAGCCACAAAATTAATCATTAAATCATTAATTTTTTAATACAAAATCTCTCAGTTGACGTCTATTATTCGGCAGTGATTTTTTAATGTAACATTTTTACGCTTTTAACGCATTTTTTATTTTATCTCTTCCACTGTTTTAATAAGTTATAAAACAAAAATAAAAAACAGAATTGAAAACTGTGGCGATTATCAAAATGCGTTAATTTAGTATTAAATATAAAATAAATTTATGATTTTAGGCCAAATTAAATAAAACACTGTTAACAAACTAGTAAAACCTTTGTCTCAGTCTTGATTAACAACTTTATTTAATGGATTCGAGATATCGATAGCTGTTTGGCTATTTAGTGCATCTGTAATCTCGTTCAAAACTAGAAACACACGCTTTACAGTCAAATACATTGAAACCAACTTTTTATATACCGTATTTTAGCGACTATTGCCCGCACCCCATGTATAGCCCGCATTGGATAATTAAGATGAAAAGTAAAATATTC
>JAQGAW010004806.1:0-10435 GCA_034698025.1 Phthiracarus crinitus | reverse complement strand
GGGTTCGGGTCGGATATCCGACAAAATCGTCGGGTCGGATCGGGTTCGGATATAATCTCGTCGGGTTCGGGTCGGGTTTGGTTTTAAAATTTTTAGCGCATATCCGATTTTTCAAAAAATATATACAGAGATTGGAGTAAAAATTTCATTAAAATTTGAAATTTTTCAATGTAAAAATTAATTTTAAACTAAAAATAAATATTAGTTCTAATACTTCTATAATATTTAAATTAGGCAGCAATTTTTGTTATAAATCTTTGAAAAATTAGAATAAATAAAAAATACTATATATTTTCGGGTCGGATCGGGTCGGATATAATACTGTCGGGTTCGGGTCGGGTGGGATACAACCACGTCGGGTTCGGGTCGGGTCGGGTTAAGAAAATTTGATCGATTTACAAGTCTATGACTGACAGTAAGTCAGTCGAAACGTTGTCTTAATTCCAAACGTATAAGCGGACAATAAGTTATCACTGCCATAAAATAATTCTCAAGTTAGAATATTATTAAACAAATTAAAATATGGCAGAATCAGTACATTTATTGCTAATGTCTGATAAATTTTTTAGAATGGTTTAAACATTTATAAACGGCGATATTTTTCTCATTATTTATCTCGCGCTTCGTAGTGGTCGTGAATATGTACTTTTGTCTCATTGGTTCCCATTCTATTATTGCAAGATTAAACTCAATAAAACACAAGTTTAATGAAGCATTAATAGAATGGGAACCAACAAAACATAAAAATCACTGTCGCCTCATTATCACTGCGGCGTTTCATACGATATTAAAAATTTACAGATAAATCGATTTACAAGTGTTCATATGATTATAACATACCTCACACAAACTCTTTACGATGTATACGCTTATAACTTTTCACAGCACATACGCGTGTATTAAGCAATCTTTGAATGTTGTAAACATCTTTTATCTTCTTTTGCCACAACTTTGCTAAACATCAGTTTTAAGCACTTCGGGTATCGCTCGCAATGACATTTGATGATAGTTTAGATAAATGATTCTTTTAAATGTTGTTTTTTACTTAAGTTTAATATGAAATTATAAATTATTATTAATCAATGTTTATTAATAGTCATCAAAAAAAATTTGTTAATTTTAAAATCCATTTTATAGCGAACATATTATTTACTACAATCGCGCATGCTTTCCACGCTCGGGTTTTCTATGAGGTCTATTTTCGAATTAATCGATTTTTAGCGACTATATTTTAGTCTTCAGCCCAAATATGTTTTCAAAATAATTATTTTTCAACTTTTTCCTGAGGATGTAAATATATCCACGAGTTCTATTTGATTATATACTATTGTACAGCTATTGTGCAATTTGTTTACTAGTTAATATAAAGACGTTTTTTTTAATTTTATCTCATAAAGATAACATTCATATATTAAGCATAGCTCTTCCATTGATGATGAGGCGACAGTGAATTTTATGTCTGGTTAATTTCTTTTCTATTATTTCCCCACTAAATTAAGTTTTCATTGAATAAAACAAGATTTTTATGGGGCAATAATAGAAGGGGAAGGATCAGACATATAATTCACAGTCGCCTCCTCACCAATACATTAAGTACTAATATCAGACCCCCTTTAATATAATATCAATATAAGTTATATACCATAATAAATAAAAGAAAGTGATAAAGTGCTTTATAAATAATTTTAATGCATTATTATTTGAGCTTATTATATCACTTTATGTGTTCGATAGTTATAATTTGATACACAAACATTAAAGGTTTAAAAAACAATACATATCTAAATTTTGTTCCTATGACTATCATTAACATATAATCTCCCGCTCAAAATCTCATAAATCGTTAGTATATAAAATAATCGTTTTAATATGAATATATATAGTGATATCCGTTTATTAATAAATATTGATTGCTTTTATTGCATTGCAATTCAAGTTTAATAATGGCAAATCAGTATAAACTGCCACAAACCATCGATGACTTATTAGGTAATTTGTTATATATTTTAGCGGTATATTCTATATAAATTAGTTTAATATTACCATTACTCAGAGAAAGCATGCAATTTAGCGAATGCTAATCAATTTATGACACGACGCGAGATTTGCGACCGAATAAATCGAGGGGACGTTAAGTAAGTATCGATCGTGTGGTTTGATTTTTATAGGAGATCTAATTTTATGTTATTCGATAATTAAAAATAATAGAATAAAAGATGCATTGAATTCAATCAGCAAACAATTATGCAATAAAAATCCTAAAATAGTTTTGATTGCATTAAATGTACGTATAATTAATATATATCCTTGTCTAGCAATTATGTACTATTTTAATCGGTTTAATATAGGTATTATGTGCGATCCATATATATTGTGATCGCCCTTCAGTTATTTATGAACTGACAAGTAAAGCATTTATAGATGAGTTGAAAGAAATAGGCAAATGTTCACATAATAGAGAAATCAAGAATAAAGTTCTTTATTTGATCGGTTTGTGTGCACCAGAGCTTCGAAATGATAGAATACGAGTGACTGCTTATAAACCACATCTAAGTATGAGTAATACCCAAAAGTTTGTCAAATACTTGTCCCCAGAATGGGTCGATGCAGACAACTGTCATAAGTGTTTGATGCAGTTTTCAATGTTCTGGCGTAAGCATCACTGCAGAAATTGTGGACAAATATTTTGCTGGAGATGTTCGGCTAAACAATCAACCATTGCTTTGTATGGATTTATGAATAAAGTGCGTGTTTGTGATGAATGTTACTATAAATTGAATAAAATTGAATACAAACAAGAAATACGAGAAACAGTACCGGTTGTCGACAATTCGAGTTTATATATTTCCTCTTCAATCAGTGGAAATACTCAAAATGAAAATCAAGAACAACTTCAGTTAGAGATGGAATTATCGCCAGTTGAAGTCGAGGCAGATATAACAAAACAGTTAATCAATAAATATAAATATCATAATACGTTTGTGTATCTTTATGTATGTCTCATTATAGGCTCCTTTTATAGGAATCTCAAACTATTTCTATCCCGAAGTATAGTAAAAATTGTTGGGTCCTTACGTAGTAGTTCTCTAAAAATGGTGAGCTTGAAAATACATGGATTTTCAACGCTTCCACATATACCATAATACTAAAATTAGTTTTAATTTTATAAATAATATTAATTTAAAGGGTAGTGCTATTATATGGGTTGTTTAAGTCGGATGAATTTAAGCGGTGTTTGTTTGGCACATTTAGCATTATAACTATAACTAACATATTAAATTCAATTATAAAGGATGAAAGATTTCGGGCATAAAGAACAAGACTCTCGAATTGCAAATAGTGAAGCCGAGGCTATTATAATTGAAAAACGATCGCAACTAATGGATCAGTAAGTTTATTATATACTATTTATTTATAACAAGAGAAAGCCGAGGTAAACCGCTGCGATTGTTGCCCACATCTAATACATACAACAGTACAGTTCTCTTACAGAGAGCCTTACTTACTGCTTCGTGGCAAATAATTTTAAGATTTTGATGCGAGAAATCGCACAAAAGGATTTAATTTTCTTTATACAGTATAAATGGAAATCATTGAGAAATAGGGATTAATTCAACCAATTATCTGGAGGGGAATTTTTAAATAGGCCAATAGGGTTAATTAGGTTAAGCTTTAAACCAATTAATTGCTAGCTATATGTCTCAATGATTACTATTTATACTGTATTATACTGTATACGAATTCGCTTATACCTACCTATCAGTGTTAATAAATAAATTTAATCCTAAGGAAGGCTCTCTAGTAAGAGAACTGTTATCGATAGGGATAGGGATTTCCAGGAAAATCACGTTTATATTCCTTGATTGCATTACCGGGAAATTAATATGTTAACTAATAGAATGTGTAATACAATTTAAAACTAGTCATCTAAAAGAAGTTATTTTCCCGTTTTTGACAATTTCTTGAAATTTTTCCGGATATGTACAAATATTCAAAATTATTCCCGTTATTACTATATTTAGCAAGAAATTTTTTAAATACTACTACAAAAGCCTTTAAAACAGTATATCTTCATAATTAAAATAAAATATGAAAATAAAAATTATTATAGTTTTAAGAAATAAATATCGAAATTTAGCATAAGAAGTGTTTATGTTTATGATTAGTGGAATTTGAAAGTTCTTTTTCTCTTTATAAAAAGTTACAGAGATGAATAGACAACTCTTTTCAGACTGTAATTTAAATATTTCTCAATATCCAAATCAACTATTTTGGAATTCCTAAAATTTCCCGGAAATGGACCCGTTTTGTGTTAAATTTTGTTCCCGGTTCCCTCCCGTTTTGATCCGTTTTTAGTCCCGGAAATCCTGTTCCCTAATTATAACTAAAAACAATATATTCTAATAAATAGGATAAAGAGTACACCAGCTCTTGACGAATATCGACTTTTATGTAAGATATGTTTGGATCAAGAGATAAGTGTGCTTTTTATGCCATGTCGTCATCAAATTACGTGCACTCAATGCGCGCCTAAATTAGAAGATTGTCCATTTCAAGAAGACGTTATGTTTTGGAAGTGGTTTAATGAGTATACTATAGCGTTGGTGTCAAAGATGTTCATATTTCACTGGAGTATTGAAGGAAATACGTTGCCAATCAAAATGTTTAACAGACACAGTTCTTTAAAGGGATGTACAATAATTAATTATAGTAATGATAAATCTAATAAATGGCTTTTACTTATTGGATTATCTGCTCAACAAAATCGTTTGATGGGTTCGATGCAGTTGTACTCAGTTCATACGAAATTAAGTCAACACATTGAAGCACATGCGGCGGTATTCACTCAATTAAAACTCGAACGTAATCATGAATTATCCACTTTATTATGTTTTGCGGTGCAAACACGAAATGATAGTAAATTACGTATAATCGAATTGGGAACTGTTCCAAACAGAAACCTACCATATTTTAAAAAAGCAGTCGATGTGTTGTTTCCACCTCACGCTCAAAATGATTTTCCAGTTGCGATGCAAATGTGCCAAAAGTTCGGTTTTGTTTATTTAATTACAAAATACTGTTACTTACACCTGTTTGATGTGGAGTCCGGTACTTGTATTTATATGAATAGAATAAGTAATGACACTATTTTCGTGACCGCACCTTACGATATGAGTAGTGGTATGTTAGGCGTCAATCATAAAGGACTTGTATTATCAGTGAGTGTGGACGAGAAAAACATTATGCAATATATCACGATTTCACTAAACAAACCAGATTTAGCGTTTAGAATAGCTAAACGAAACAATCTTCAAATTGTAAATTTATCCGAAACACCACAAACAGACTCAAATCTAGACCATTCGATTTTAGAAAATTATTTGAAATTAAATGTCAACGAAAAAACTGAACAAGAAGTTCAAGAAGAAGAGGAACTTCAGTTAGCGATTGCATTATCGGAAAGTGAATTTATGGCTAATTTAATACAAAAACAAATGGAATCAACGAAACAGTAAGTTTATTTCATAACTTGCTTTTATAAATTTATTAAAAACTTTTTAAAAATTTTTTTGAATCTATTACTAAGAAAAACAAAACTTATTTTGTAAAATAGCATTTGTATGGTTTGTTAAAAGCAAAAATTTCGATATTAAATTTAATGCATTTTTAAAAGATTTAAAAAATTGATTTTAAAAAGATTTTAGAAAATTAATTTAAAAAGTTATATTTATGTAAATCGAAAACAGTTTACTTTAATATTTACTATTTTTTAAATGTTGGCTAAAAAAGGATAGAAAATCATATCTTAATTAATAGATAAAAATAAGTGTTTGTTGAAATGACATAATTTTACGTTAAAAGAATTTATTAAATTATTATCTGCTTTGAATTTAATTTCGATATAAACTATATAATAGGAAAATAAGTTTTGTATTCATTAATTAAAACTTTAAAATTTTTTGCATAAATAGGGTAAACAGTTCAAGAACTTTTGACGAAAATCGACTATTATGTAAGATATGTTTGGATCAAGAGATAAGTGTGCTTTTTATGCCATGTCGTCATCAAATTACGTGCACTGAATGCGCGCAAAAATTAAGTGATTGTCCAGTTTGTCGACAGGTTATACGAGAAAGCATTACCGTTTTCATAACATAAAAGTTGACAATAGTTTTAAATAATTATTGTGATGTTTACTTCATGAGAGCTAAAATAACTGAATCAAAATTCTGGAAACACTTATTGCAGTACTAAGGTATTTACATTAATATATAACCGTATAAAGATATAAATGTTTCATTCAATTATACAAAATAATTAAAAATAAAGTCTGTTAAATAAAATTAATAAATAGAGTACACAGAAATGATTTTATTAAATTGTTGGCACCAAATAATTGCAACAATAAATAAATTTTTCAGAACAATTTATATTATTTTATTACAATATTGTTCTTACATAATAATATTATTTATTATTATTGAATAAATGTTAAATTTGGGGTTTACCCTAACCCGGTCGAGGCATTGGAGGTCTCGGTTGAGGCCGATGACGCGGCAAATAAGGTGGTCGTGGTTTAATCGGTCTTTGAAGCGGTGAATTGACAGCACGTAATTCTAAACGATTTTAATGTCCAAATGATTGAAAATGTAATTCAAGAGAATAATTAAAATAATTTTAAAGTTAAGTTTTATGAACGATAAACTATATTAAACTATAGAATAATATAATTAAAACGTTACCTTTATTTATTCCCAAATCTTTTTCCAAAACACACTTTAATCCTCCATTATTATAGCAGTTTATACCATTGCCTATAATTTATAAAACAAGTTATTTATCAAAATTACAATTTCCTTTATAATCAATACTAATTTCAAAGCATTCAGTAGCGATAACCACAATCACAAAAATCGTGAATAATATTTTCGAACGCATTTTTTTTTTAATATATTTTAAATAACATAAAGTTAACTTCTATACTTAATGTTGTTCTAACATTTTACGAGCCTTTATATACTTTTAATATGCACTTAATTTATTTACAAAGTACTGATTTTTTTGCCAGTTTTTTTCAAATAAAACTCAATTCTATGAATTAAATCTCAGAGCAAAGAATAAAATTGTGTGATTGTCCTATCATTGCTATTAAAGGTGTTCATGGTTCGACTTTTGAGAAACCAATCCAAACCATAACGTTCAGTTTTCAATCCAAACCAAACCACCAAAATAAAATTTATAGCTAAACCAAACCAAACCAAACCATATAAAACCAACAAAACCATAAAAGAAATTTTATTTTCCTTTAATTTTAAAATAAGAGTTATTACTAAATTTTATTTTTCAAAAAGTGATTTAAATATGAATACTTGTTATATTTTGTTAATTTTATCCAGTTTTTAATTAAAAAATTTTATTTTTGGTTAGAAAAATCTGGTCAGTCTATAAGTTTTACTGAATAAAAGTGTTATTCTATAATATAATATGTTGATTTACGTCATTTTTTCGTTATAAAAACCAATAAAAAACCAATGGTTTCTTTTGGTTTATCCATTGGTTTTTAGTTAAAACTCTAACCATCAAAAACCATAAAATTTTTCAAATATGTAACCAAACCAATCCATTAAAAAAACCAATGGATTAATCCATGGTTATCCAAAACCATGAACACCTTTAATTGCTATTAAATAAATATAAACATTTAATCCTTTTCTGTCTTATCGTTCAATCACTTGTTATACTAGAATGAAATTCTAAATTCATATTTAACGATAAAAATTTACGATTTATAACGTCAGAGATTAAATTTATTATATTTTGATGTTTTGATTCAACGAAAGCTATTACTTTATTTACTGAATTACATTTATTCATTGAAATGCTATATGTATTTATTCGTTACTAATGATGGAAGAAAGCTCGAGCTCAAGTAAGCTCGCTTGAGTTCAATGTAAGCTCAAATGACAAATTTGTTTTAAAGCTTATAAGCTCTGCACCATTGGCATCAAGATTTGTAAGCTTAAGCTTGAAATGTTTATTTATAACCCCAAAATGGCATAAAATGTAGCCAAATTATCAAATTATTGCACATTTTAAGGAAATATTTTATTATTTGATATAATTCAATAAATCGAATTCAAAGACATATTTATTTCGAATTTCTTATTAGTTATTAATAGGGAACGGGATTTCTGAGACTAAATACTGGTCAAAACGGGAGGGAACCGAGGAGAAAAAGGAACCAAAAACGGGACTATTTCCGGGATAATAATTTTTTATGTTTTATTATAAATTTAAGAAATTATAAAAAAGTTGAATTGGATAGTATGAGAAATTGGATATTATTTTGAATTACGAGTACGAAAAGCTTTCACAGAGAAAAAATCATTCAAAGTCTATTAACAATAAACATAAAATTTATTATTATTAATTCGTGAAACCACTTTTTTTAAACTAAAATGCTTTTTATATTTTTAAACTTTATTTTAATTCTGAAGACAAATAGACGGCTATTCTACTAGTATTCAAAAATTTTTTCCAGAAAATAGTGAAAACGGGAAAATTTAAAAATATTTGTTCATATCCGGGATTATTTCTATAAAATGCCAAAAACGGGAAAATAAAACTATTAGTTTTTATTAGTATAAGTTTACATATTAATCTCCCTGTAATGCAATCAAGGAATATAAACGGGATTTTCCTGGAAATCCCTATCCCTAATTTGAAAACAAGAAAGAGAATGAACATTCATAATGAGCTCAATTTGTATCTTAAGAGTTAATTCAATTGTATAGTAAAATTTATTGCAATAAATATTTTTTGGCATTTAAATATTAATTATTTTGTTTGTCAACAATACTTTATTTGAATTTTGTAAGAATTATCTATTATTACTGTATATTATTTCATTGAAAAAATTTATAGCTATATATAATATATTGTTATAAATAAGACTTCATTAATTGTTTAGAGAAGTTTGATTCATTTGTGATTAAGCTTTCGTAGTTTTGCATGAAAATTTGTTTTATGATTAAAGCTAAATATTAACAGAATTAGTTTACACATTGTTATTTTTTTATTTTATAGCCATTTTTACATCCTTTACTTTCTGTATATTATAAATTTTACGTTTTATTAATTAATTTTAATCAATTATTCTATTTTATTTTTAAAAATTTAGGTGTTAACGCATAAAGTGTAATGTATTCACAATAAAAATTAATGTGATAAACCTTTATATGATTTCTTAATAATATAATAATAATAATAAAATTTTCAGATATTGATAAAAATACATTTGAAATAAAAAATAATAAAAACTTCAATGTTGGAAAGAAATAATTGTCTATTAAAGGTATAAAAATTAATAAAAATGAAATAAAATTATAGATTATAGTAAAATATCAAATAATGTTGAGAAATACTCACATTAAATTTACAGAGATCTGAGTTTCTGAGAAAACCATATTTTGAAAAACATGAGGCAAAAAATTAAAAAAATATTTAATTGATTTCACATAATAAATATTATTTTATGTGTAATGCATTATATCAATATATAATTTGGAATATAAGAATATATATATAAGATTTAATTTTAACACAAAATAAATTTAGTTTTAAATAATTTGAAATACTATTGAAAAACTGGATTTAATAAGTACAATGTATGCATAATAAACATCTTTTACTCCGAAGAAATACTTTCTCATATTTTTATAGATAAATCTGCTGGAAGTGGTTTATCTCATTACAGATTTAATATTGAGTGAAATTCTGTGAAAAATCTATGGTAAATTTTAAAATTTTTCTTTGAGAATTATAGTAAAAGTCTTTGACTTTATTTGATCAAATAATATTGTACCCCTTGTTTATGCGCCATGGTATCTCTTATATCACACATTCAATTCATTACATTGTTGTTATTTCAATCTAGTAACCACCCTTACCTTATTTAAGCCAAACACAAAAACTCTCATTTAACTTAAATCTAACTCATTGTTTAGAACTTATCTAAAGTCTTAGACTATTCTCTATTCAATTCTAATATTCTATATTTATAACTTTTAAATTTAATCTTATATTTTAAATAAATATTTTAATCAGCATTTAACAAAGTCTCAGTGATTTCTAAAATTAATATGTGAAACATTAAAATAATTGGACTTAAATTAACTTGACGGCCATGAGGTCATGTCTTCTGGCACATGAAACTATTTTTTGAAATAATACAAATGTATCAAAAATAAATTAACCTTACATTATATTAATATTATTTAAGTTAAGACATAATACATTTAGTAAATGAAAACTGTATGTATTAAATAATAAACTCTAGAATAAAAAGTTGCAATGACTTCACACGTTATTATAATAATTGAACAAATAATTCCAATTAACCATAAATAAAAAACACCTTTTAAACGATTCATAT
>JAQGAW010004805.1:0-10436 GCA_034698025.1 Phthiracarus crinitus | reverse complement strand
ATGAAATTCATTATTTATGTTGGATTTACCGGAAAAAACTCGGATCACTAGTATCGTTAAGAATATAAAAACTTTTGAATATTGTTTAATCATATTTATCTGATCAATTCGTATTCAATATGTATATGAAATAAATTCCAAATTTAAAAACAAAGAATATGTCAGAACACGAATCAGTTGTGGTTAATGTCTACGTTAAAAATGTTGTGATGAAAAATTTCCGATTAAATGGGGACAGTATTTAAACTTTTATAGGATTTTTAGAGCTCGAAACTGGGTTTTATTAACTAACAAAATCGAGAGATAATATTCTCATTCGTTATGCCAAATCTTTTGAAAGTATATGGAAATTGGATTTTTTTACTAAATAAACAGTGAAATGATTAACAAGTAGTGTTGCTTACTTTTCTAGAATAATTTATCAAAATTAAAATTCTTAATTTAATATAAAAACAGCTTTATTTTATCTTATGATTCCAAACTCTCAATTAATGCAAATTTCGATCTCTAGTATAATTAAATTTCTAATATTGAGTTAATAAATGAAACATTTAAACTGTTAATTATGTTCAAACGTAATCTTAAATTAACAATCATTTGCTTTTTTCTTTCCCATTACAAGTAATTTAGACATTCAATGACTAAAAAATAAATTGTGGTCGAATACTATAACAACAACAATTAATAAGATTGGAGGAAATTAAAACAATTTTATACGTACTAAAATAAACAATTGGAATCTTAGGGCAGTTTAGCTAAAACGTAAATGATATCGAATTTGTATTTTCCCTCAAAATCTATTATTATATTATCTATTAAAATAGACAGTTATTTTTTTCTGTTTTTATCTTTTCTATTAATATGTTTAATGTAAATAAACCGACTTTTAAATTAGATATGAGAATTACTAGGAAATTGCATGTTTTCTGTTACGAGACATAAACAGAAATTCAATTTCGAATTTCTCTTAATAACATAAAACTAAAAGTTGTTATTTGTCTCGTGTTTTGTTTTCGGTACACAATTCTACGGATTAATCGATGCGTAATATTAGATTATAATATTCACTGTCGTCTTCCTAAACAAACATATTATAATATACGGTTTTGAATATAATCCTATAACTATATAAATATAACGAATAATGCAAAACAGGTCGTATTATAAGCGACTCAAACATATTTCGTATATTCAAGTCTATTCTGGAATACTTAATCACAAAAATGTGATTTAAGTGAAAAAAAGAAGAGTTACTTAATGCTGTACATTCGGATTAAAGTTGGAATTACAGTTTTGAATAACTTATAACTTATAAGTTATAAGAATACTGTTTGATATTTAATGCATTATTAAAGCTGAGAAATCTAATATAACTCACACTCTTAACAATATATTTAATCTGAGATACCAGACAGACAGACATATGGCTAAATCTGTGAGATTTATCAATAGTTGCCCAGAGCTAACAATTCCACGAAAAACAAAATTGAAAAGCGATTATTATCCTAGTGATGGCGTATTTTTAGTATCAATCATTTATTGTATTTTATATTGTACTGACAATAAGTCTAAGATTAAAATAAGTCAATATAAGTTTCGCAATTTTATGACATGCACTAAACAAACGAATATCGATAAATCTGTGGGCAGAATGTAATGCTAAGTTTTATTGTTGAACAAAAAAATGGCAAATATTTTTCTCATTTTGTTTCAAAATTTAATAATAGTTTGCGTGAGTATTGTCACGTAAAACAGTTTATTGTTTCGTTTAATCGAAGAACAATGAAATCTCAAAACTTGAGTACGCTATCATGAAAATACTGAAATACTGTTGAGTTGCAAACAATTTATCTTTACATTTATATTTTTATTGGTCATTATGATAAATGAGCCAAAACTGCTAATTAATTATTGAAATAATTCTTACTAGAAGTTGTTTTAGCAGTTTTTAATACTTTAATATAAATTAACATGTATTGCGAAACACATATTCAACATTTTAATTTATATGTTTCGCAATACACGTTAATTTATATTAAAGTCCTATAAACTGCTAAAACAACTTCTAGTAATAATATTTTAAATAATTTAGCTTTTAATAGAAAGAATTTTAATTTTGCAAATGCATTTGTTAGCAATCGTTAATTTCGTATTAAAAATTAACTGTTAAATATGTAAACATAAAAATCCTTAAATTTTATGCATAACTCTTAACAAAATTCTAAACTTTAAATATAACTTAAATTTATTTATTAAGTTTGTTATAGTTAATGGAAATGTTAATTTTAGGGTTAATTTCTGATTCGTGTAAGTTTCACAGTTCATGCAAAACATCCTAAAATATAGTTAACACGTTTAAGCCTTCGTTAACTTTAAGTCATACTAAACCCGGGAGTAATCGATCGGTTATACACTTCAATCTGGCGACTTAGGCTTTCAATGTATAAATTTGTATGACGTATGTAAATGTGTTTGAAAAGTGACGTCACGTTATTAAAAGAAAAAGGACACGCTTTAGCCAGTCGGTCACATGACCTAAGCTTTGTTTATACTATAGGAGCCGCTATAGCGTGCGGTGTCCAGGCACGAGAACTACAGACGCGAGAGCTACTGACACGAGAGCGAAAATTTTGTAAGCTAATGACATAAAAGCACATGACATGAACGCTACTGACACGAAAGCGAAAACGTTAATATTAAATCTTTTATATACACACATTTATTCTAAATAGAAATTTAAAAGTTTTGAGTATTCATAAGTCTGCATAGGGTGGCGTGGAGTAAGTATTTTGTAAATAGGGTGGCGTGGAGTAAGTATTTTGTAAATAGGGTGGCGTGGAGTATAATTAGTGCTAAGTTTTGTTCATATAAAAACAAAAGCAAATTTAAAGACATTTAGAATTTAATGGATCTAATAAACACAAATCGTGGAAAGAAATTTTTGGTTCACAAGAAATATTTGTTCAGAAACGATAGAACAGTGGATTATAAATGTTATTACAGGTAATTTTTAAAATGATAATCTTAATCTAAATAATTAACAAATCAAAATAAATATATAGATGCAAAACATTAGGCTGCAAAAGCAGATTAAAAATGGAATTCGGCAGAATAGTTGACGATTCGAAGTCAGATTTACATAATCATGAACCTGACGGAGTAGAAATTGCAAAATTAAAGTACACCGAAGAAATTAAAGAGGCTGTTAAGGACAACCCAACACAATCAATAGCAAAAGTTCGAAAAAAAATATTTTAAAATTTTAATAAAAAATTCCTTATTTTAGACTATAAATGAAACAAAAATTCGAGTGCAAAATACAAACATGGCAGAAATATGCACACAAGAAGACTTGAATTTTGCATTACCATCAGTCGCAGTAATTGAAAAACAATGTACAGGACTCGAAAAGAAATTATCCCTAAAATGCCTCAAAATAGAAGTGAATTGATAATTGAAAATCAATGGGCTTTAACATTAGATGGGAGACAATTCGTTATTAGTCAGAATGGTGCTGACAATAAAATTATAATTTTTGGAACGGATTCATTTTTCAGACATTTATGCAATACGGATGTAATTTATATGGACGGAACATTTAAGATATCACCAACATTATTCTATCAAGTGTATGAAATTCATTGCTTTATATTAGGGAAAATGGTTGCAACTGTTATGGCATTATTACCTGATAAAAAGGAAGAAACTTACATTCGTTTTTTAAATTTGCTAAAAAACCATGCACATGCACTAAGTTTGCAGCTTAATCCTAATTTAATTCAAATTGATTTAGAACAGACGATGATTAACGCTATTCGATTTTCATTTCCTACATCAGCTATTCGTGGGTGTATCTTTCATTATACTCAGTGTATTTGGCGAAAAACACAGGAGCTTTGTTTATCTGTTCCTTACAGAGATAATGAAGATGTATGCAAGTTTATTAGAAGATTAGCAGGAATGCCACTGCTTAGAAACTGTGATTTAGACAGACAACACTTTTGGGATTATTGAAGAAAATGTTCCTAATGTTTACGGTTGTCAACTACTATTGGATTATTTTATTGAAACATGGTTCGATGACTTTTATGCAGAATTTGATCGAAAAATTTGGAATCACTTCGAAAACAACGGAGCGCGAACAAATAATCATCTCGAAGGGTTTCATAATAAAATAAACATTTCAGTTGGCAAAATTCACCCAAACATTTACGAGTTAATTTTAACATTACAAAAGTACCAACAAAGTGCAGAATCAGATTTACAGCTTATAAGGAATGGTCATACGCTTAGACCTCCAAAGAAAAAATTTCGTGAGCAAAATCAACGAATCAATAAATTTAAAGAACAATTAATTCGTAACGAAAAAACACCTAATGAGTTCTTGGACGCAATTGGCTATACTTTAAAACTTCACGATTAACAATACACTCCACGCCCCTTTATGTTCACACACACTCACAATATGATACACTCATACATACTCCACGCCACCCAATTAGTACATATACACTCATACGCATACATACTCCACGCCACCCATTTAGTACATACACATACACTAATACTCCACGCCACCCATCGAACACATACACATACACTCATATATACTCCACGCCACCCTATTAATACATACACATACACTCATACTCCACGCCACCCAATTAGTACATACACACTCACATTCACATACACTCATATATTCTCCACGCCACTGAATTTAAAACAAAATTAATAAAATAATTACACATATAATTTTTATAAAGGATGTTTAATTCTTAAATGTTTTTTTAAACTATCATTTCGAGAAAATGATAGAAAACAAACATTACATAATAATTTTGGCATGCTATTAGTGGTGTGTTTAATATCAATATGTCTTTTTAAGTCTGACTTTCGGGTAAATTGTTGGTTACATTCTTTGCAAATTATTGGATTTACGTGTAATTTAAAGTGAGCTTTGAGTAAATCTTATCGACAATAAATTTTTCGGCAATCCTTACATCCAAATCCTGTGTCATTATGAGTTTCAATATGTCGTTTAATATTTTTCTTGTGAATAATCTTTGCATTGCAGTTATTAATTGTGCATAAGTAATAGTTTGTGACTGTGTTTTCCTTGATTTGTGTTACTGTTGTTGTTGTTGTTGTTGTGGCTGTTCTTCTATGGATTGGTTTTGTTTTGACCTGGTGGCGTGGAGATTTGTTGGTCGTTATTCTCAGTTTGATTTGATAAGTTGGCATTTAATCTTTTCTTAAATTCGATAATTTTTGGACGACAATTCCATAGATCTTCCCAGTGAACCCATGTATCCTTCCATTTTATGGTATAATAACCTGTTTCTGAATAAATTTAATATTTAATAATAAAATCAAAATAATAATTTTATAAGTAAACCTTTATCAAAGTCTAAATTGTTTTCGACTTCAAAAGAGTATCTTTGATAATACACTTCGTCACACTCTTCTAATAACGGAAATACTGGTCGATTCAATTTATTTTTTTATGGTAATTAATTACCATATTCTTACAGTCAATTAGATCTATAATTAAGTTTTGGGTATTTTACCATTTAACCAAGTATTCGCATTTATCTATAAAATTTAATAATTTTAAATAAAAAATATAATTAAAAAATTACTTACCATTCTTATCTATAATTTCATCAATTGTATGGATGTCGAAATCTAAATCCAATCCATACATGTTTAAAATAAATTATAATCTTTGATGTGCTAACAATGCTAACAATTAATATCAATTTTAAACGCTATTTAAATACAATACAATAGTATAGCACTAAATAACAAACACACGTTTTGACTATGTAAGCATTGTTAATATCATAAATTACGTTTATATAGTATTAAGTTTAAATTTATATATTTTCGCTCTCGTGTCAGTTGCTTTCATGTCAAGCGCTCTCAAATTTTTAGCTTTCATGTCATAAAATTTTTAGCTCTCGTGTCAGTAGCACTTATGACTGTCGCTCTCATGCCGGGTAACCATAGCGTGCATGCCGGGGCTAAGTTCGGTAATCATGTGTTTTTAATTCTAAAAGCTATGATTTATTTTATAAGATTATCTGTTAAGATTGAGATTTAAGTCAGAAATGTTTTTATCAAAACTGTTTGAAAACTCTAGTGTAGAGTTACTGAAACATTTACTTATAATTTTTTGATTCATTATTAAATTGTTTAGTTTGGATCTCAAACTTTTTGTGTAACGTTTCTGGAGATCTACTGACCTTCTCTTTTCAGAAACGTTATAAGCTTCACTGTTTTTGAGTTAACTGAAAAGTATATGTAAGTTGAAACATTAAACTTACGAAATAGAAGTTATTTGAGATGTATATGTAACCGTTAGTCAGAGCGAAAAGCAATAAATTAAGCATTTTAACGCTTTTATTTTTTCTCATAACTTGTTATGAAAAACAAATAAAATCGTTAAAATGCTTAATTTATATTTACATTTGCATTTATATTCGCATCGTTTATCAATAGAGTTTGATCATTAAATTAAAGAACGAAATCTCATGCTATAGAACTAAGGGTAACTAATGTTTTATCCTAAAATTGTTAATGCGTTATTTATAAATCTTAAATATCAAACAAAAATTACGTAAGCATGAAACCTATTAGCAATTTAAGTTTCCGAAGACTAAAATATTTTTTGTTTATATCTGTCAGTTTTTGACCCTCAATAAAAATTGAGATTTTATGAATCAAACCCCATAGAACTTTTTTGTCTGATTAACTATGCTACCAAACTCAAAAATTAGTTTAAACGTTTTCTTATAATTTCTTTTTAATTAAATTATCCAACAATTAAGAAAATATTTGATCTTTTTAAAAATTTGTAATGACTCATAGATCACACAAATTTGCATTAATTACTCATAAAAACAATTACTCGTGGTCTATATTCCTTATTATCATACATATTCACATTTGCTAAGAATTACTCATATAATTAAGTTATTACTAAATTGTCTTGTTAACCAGTTCTTAATAATCAGTATTTCTATAGCACTCTAGCAGTTCAACGTCAATTCTCAGTCAACCTATAGATTATCTCATTTAGTGTAATATAATTTATTACTAAATAATCTATTATTATTGTGATATATTGTTTTTAATGTTTATTAATAGTACTTATGTTGATCTACCTTTACTTAAGCCGCTTAATCTGTTATTTAAAATATTGATAGCTATCTAAACTGTGGTACTAAATCCAGTGTCGCTAAAAATTAATATATTTACTGTAAAATTTGTTGGTTTGGAAGCGCCTCTTATTGGGTTGGTCTCAAAAAAGGTCTTATTTGATATTAAAACAGTGGATATTATTGTTATGGTAAACATTAGGTTAATTATTTTTGTTTTTGTTGTACATTTAAATTTTAACAATTATAATTATAATATAGATAAATGTGAGTTTTTATTTCACTGAGAGCCAATATAAAATTTAATTACCAATTTAATTGGTTTCAAAAATGGGTAAATACTTATTACTAAGTCAACAATTTAATATTTAACCTAAATTTTCAAAATTTGAAGAATACGATGACGAATATAAGAAAGATAATCGTTAAATGTATACAAAATTACAGATTATGATGAAAGTAAATAATTTTTTCAAAATATTAATTATTATGAGTAAATAATTATTTTAAACTCAGTAACTGAATATTAAACTATCAATTGGAAAAACACATGGGTTCATTCGGAGTTTTTTTAAAAGTGCCGTTTAAAGATTATCTATTTCAAAAAAACTATAAACTTAACAAATATTGAAAATAATCAAATATTACGAGAATTAAGTAATATTGATCAACATGAGCCTACTCATCTAATTAGTGAAGCGCATGAATGTATTAACGAAATTCACACTGTCCATATCCAACCACAACAAGAGCCCCAATCAATATAATAAGCTATAATTATTTAGCAAATTATTATATATGTTCAACTTGTAATTGCAAAATTCATCGTAAGTAAAATCTTCATAGACATTGAGAAACTCACGGAATAACTGGTAACGGGTGTTTTAAACTTGGTAAAATTTATTCAAGAAAGGATTTATTGAAAGATCACTTCAAAATACATATAACTCATTTTAAGTGTAAAGAATGTCTTCAACAATTTACAATAAAGAATGATTTTAACCGTCATTATAAAGTACATTGTGGTGATGACGATATATTTCTAAAATAAGAGCAGTGCTCGTTGTCATTTTCAATACTCGAGAGTCTGAAGACATATTTTAAATCTACTATGAATTTTTTTATTTTATTAATAAAATTTAATTTTAATATTTACCGTTAATTTATTAATTTGTGTGGAGTGTAGTATGTTTGTATTGATTGTGTATGCATAGTGTGGCGTGGAATATGTGTGAAGTGTGATTGTGTGTAATATGTGGAATTATTATGTATTGTGAGAGTAAGTATTGTTTGGTGTGTAGTATGTGTGTATTGAGATTGTAAGTAATTTGTGGCAAAACGATACTCCACGTAAGTATGTGTATATTGTTTGGTGTCGAGTAAGTATTAATCGTGAAGTTTTAGCTTATACCTAACAGCATCTAAGATTTCTATGTGAGTCTTTTCATTGTTAATTAGTTGTTTAAAATTGTTTATCGTTTTACCATTTCTGTTTAATTACAAATTTACATTCATTTACAGTTATTAAATCTCTTTTGTTTTGCGTCATTTTAAGGATAACTTCTTGTCGCGCTCAATGCATAGTTCTTTCTATTTCCGATACTGAAGGCATTGAAAAGTTTAAGTCGGATTTTGACTAAAGTTCCGATTTAATACTTGATTCTTTACCTCGTTTATAGTCTTGTAATACATATTATATGTATTTTAATAATTAACTCCACGACTCATTTTACACACACACTCATAGGATCTATTTATATATAATGTCAATTTTATAAATTCATTAAAATTTTCATTTTTGCTTTTGAAAATAGCGCTCCTGTCAATGGCTTTTAATTCAAATTTTCTTATGGCTCTCATAAAATTTTCGCTCTCATGTCAGTAGCTTTTGTGTCTGTCGCTTATGTACAGGAATACCAACGTCACCCTCACTACCAAATCCTCTGATAAACTAACTATTTCACGGTCTCTCGAGGGAATCTTATCGCTAGAGTCTCAAAATGATAGCATTTTCTACTTTTTTATTTTATGTTATAACTCTGTATGTTTGTATGCACACGATTCACATAAAATGGAGTCGTTTAAACTCCATTTATTATTGCCATTTTTGCTATTTTCAATGATTATTGCTATTATTGCTATAATGCTTATTTCAATGCAATTTTCCCAACAATAGAAAAATTGACGTTTAAATCTGATGATTTTTGCGAACCCCATAAAAATTATTTAAAAGTTATCAAGGATATTTCATGATCAAAAATTTATTTTTTATAAAATTTTCAATTTCTTTGATAAATAATAGTTATTCATTGATTTATAGGAAATTCCCATTTAAAATAAATGCTATTTTTAATGCTATTTTGGTCAATTTTTAGAGCTATTTATAGCGTTAATTTGATATGTAATAAATGCTATTATTTTGAGGCTCTACTTATCGCATTTCGTCAGAAACCTGTTAAAACTATAAGTGTTTGATATCTTTTTGACTAATAAATATTATGCAGAACTTAAGTGCGAATCAATTCAACAAATATATTATCATATATTGACAAATCATAAAAATAAGAATTTTTAGCCCAATTTGTTGTCCCAGAGTATCCTGAATTTTACTACTTTTTTCTGGATAACTTATGAAAAATATGATAATTTCGATTTCCATTTTCAATTAGAATACGTTAGAATTTTGTTTTAAAACTACTTTGTACTCTAAAAGTATCATTATTTGTTGGATTATCCTGAATAATCCTGAATTTCATACTTTATTTTTTCCGGAATTTGTTCGTTTTTGGCGAATCATTATTAATATAAATCGTAATAAACTATCATTAAGCTAACAGAATATGAGGCTATCATTAATATGAGGCTAACAGAAAACATAACTGACTGCTAACAACGCTAACACGCGAGAGAGTGTTTTATATTAAACATATTCGAAGCCCTCATAACAAATATAGAAACTTATAAAATTTTTAGTCAAAGTTTATGTTCACTGTTTGAGTCGATTTTCGCGTGTTTTCAATATAAAGAATTTTTTTAATCGCTTGACAAACGTTTCTACTTTACACGTTATATACAATTTTTTATTCAATGTTGTTATGGAATTTTCAATAAGTATTTTCGTGATAAGTAATGCGTAATCGATTTTAAAATGTAAAACTTATTTTTAGGAATTTTCAATCAAATGAGTGCATTAATAAGTAATTTTAATGAAAATAAATTAATTGAGAACATTTCATTAAAAATAATATATAATGTTATAGATATCATATCAAA
>JAQGAW010004804.1:0-10437 GCA_034698025.1 Phthiracarus crinitus | reverse complement strand
AATCCCAAATATTCAACAAATCTTACCACCCAATTCACATTTGCCATTAATTTATTTATATATTTTTTTTAATATCATATTTATTTGTTATGCTATATTTAATTCTCTATAATTTACATATTTTATAAAAAGTGAGCTCTCTGTGAATGTGTCGTTCTTGTTTAACAAATTCTTTTTATATTTGATGATATTTGATAATCTTTCAATTGATGATATTTTATAACTAAATTTAGTATAAATTACGACAAAAATATAATTAATTCCCACACTGTGTGGCACAGTAATAACACTTGAATACACACTTCAACTTAAGAGTATCACTGGTGTCGGACCGCTAGATATCTAGTAGTAGCGCACCAGTAGCTGAAGAACAACGAGAATCAGTTACTACTGTGTAACGTAATTGAATTGCATGTTAAGTATAGAACTGACTTAACATAAGAAAATAAGCACTGCTTTCGCACGCTATAAAATGCTTTATTAAAAACGTATATTAATGTGTATGTAATACATAACAACTTGGTATAGTAAGTACTGTATTAACTGAGTTGCAAACTGGAAGTAAAGTATAACAGTATGAATGAATGATGCAACACATCAGTGCTGAAATGAATGTTAGAATTGTTGAATACGATTCGAGAGTTTGTTATAATTTTTGATGACATCAGATTCGATTGTCTCAAAATGATCGTCAACATCTTCTAGAATTAATGCTTCGGATTTTTTGAGCTATTGAGTTTCAATCGGGTTGCCTAAATCATCGAAAAGTTCTTCCACGTAAGAAATTTTATTTAGCACTAAATTATTTATTTCGTCGAATTGATCGAGTTTTAATTCGAGTAATTCAATCAAGTCGTTATTGTGTGCTAATGCATTCTTTTCCGTTTGCTGTGTTGATGTGACTTCTTGACTATGCAGTGAAGTGACTTCATTTGATTACGTACAAAGTACTAAATTAACAATAATTATGGTTAAGAAATACAGTAATGTATTTATTATACTCAGAGATGTACACGCGTATATTGCTAACAGAATGATAGAGCAATGATAGAGAACTGGTTTTATAACTGAGAATAGACTGGTTATGTACTGGTTAAGATAATTTATGTTTGAGCCCAAAATAGAAAATCTAGTACTAAGTAACTCATATGAGTAATGCTTAGTAAATGTGAATATGTGTAGTCATAAGGAATATGAACTATAAGTGATAGCTGTGATAAGTAATCAGCGCAGAATAAAAGCTGTGACTTTGCGGTCACTACAAATTATTGAATTAAAAGCTAAAATATTCAAATTGTTTACATTAATAACAAAATTATTTAAGGAAAAATTCAGTCATAGTTTATAAAACATTTAAGATTTAAATATAAATAATAAAACTATTGAACTTTGTTCTTATTGTTAACGTAATCAATAAAACAATTTGGTTCTTCACTTAAGAAATGCTTTTATTCTATTGGTAAATATATTTAGCTTATTTTCTTGAAGAGAAGTAAAGCTTATTGATTTATCTATAAGTCTGACCGTCTGTATGTGTATTGATGTTAAATCGATGAAAGCAAAAACACAACTTAATCAAAATTTCCAAAACACTTACTGAATTGCTAATTACAACAATATATTTTAATTAAAGCTATAATTTTTATAATGAAAGAATAAAACTGAATCAATATACAAACAAGAAAGTCGCATTCATAGAGAACTGACTTTCTTGTAGGTTAATATATACTTATATTATGGTACTTTTTAAGTCAAATGTTCCCAAGAATTCAAATCTTTTAATTAATATATAGACTGGGTACGTACAGACAAAAATACAGACAGACGTATATGGTGAAATACATAAGCTGGACTTTTTTTTCAAGAATTTCAGCTAAATAAATATTATTTTCTAAAGCTAAAATTTATGTAGGATTAGCTCCACAATTTGAAAATGATAGAAAATTAAATATTAATACAATAAAAGGGATATTAATAAAATGGCTTTAAAGAAACAATTATTGTATAATCTTCGAAATCGGTTACTAACGAGGTCAATGATTCCGTAACGGGTTTGTTTGGTCAAGATTCAGTGTTCAGTGTCACCTCATTAAGGAATACTCTTTATATCTAAAATAGTCATATACAGCGAAAACAGTTGGATTTGCATTTATTATTTAATAAAGTTATTTTGTATGAAAATCTTTTTATTTAAACATTTTTTAAAACTTAGAATTAATTTTTTTAAAGATTATATTTTCAAAATTTAATAATTATTTAAATTTAAATATTTAAATTAGCTTGAATAACACACAATATATATATGCCAAATTGTCACTTACATTACAATCAATATAATTATAAAATACAATTTTCCTAAAACTCATTAGTATTTTTCAAATTTTTGTGAAAGTAATTATTGAATTGAAGTATATATTTTAATATTAAACGGTTTAACTAATAGATATTTACTATACTTTACTAAAACTTTATATAGATATTATCTTATGAAAAATGATACAAAAATCTGAGAAAATAAAACCCTTGAAACCATATAAACTGTAACCTATTAACCTTTAAGAACAGTTATGCATTCTATTGGCAAGTATTTGCACAAATGTAGCTACGATTCAAATTTAAGCGAAGCGCATAATTAAGACCAATGAAATATATTTTAATAAATAGTATTTTGTTCCATAAGGTGTCAGTAATGTTGTTTCGATTTTATGTTTATAAACCATTATTACCTCAATATAAATAAATAAATGCTACTAAACTCAGTCCGTGATCTTTGTTTATATTTTAGTTAACGCTTGACAAAAACACGTCACTTAAGTAAGTTACATGTACATAAAATTCTGCTCTAAAATAGCATACAGAACACGCGCTATCTATCGTAAAAATGTAAATTATTAATTATTTCATTTCATTTCAATGAGTGCTATGCTAATGTGTAGGTATTAGATGTTGACCGAAATTTACCTTGTTTTTTGAGCAAAAAGACCTTATGTTAAGAATTTAATTATATTATTGTTAGTATGTTATTCATTAAAGAATTTTAAAATAATAATTTACAAAATATTATCTAATATCGAAACACTTTTACAATAATTCATTATAAATGTGGACAATATTTATAAAAATAATTGTATTTTCAATTATAAAGATTGATAATGCAATACAATTTTGCAATAATATTTATTGCGAAAGTTTCAATTTTTTAGCAAAATCGATAAAAATTTCCAAATTTAATACTAAAATTATTATTTTTTATTAGCATTTCAATATATTCATGAATTTAATTATAAATATTTGACTTTTTCGAGTAAATAACAGTTTTAATGTTTTCGATAAATGAGAGAATATCTTCATTATGTAAGTTATTATAAGATATCACATAAAACGGAAAATTTGAATCCCCAATTAGATTAGGCGATAATTCATTTATTGCTGTATCGATTGCTGTGACTCAACACAGGTGACAGCATCGAGTATGTCTTGATTGTTGTCACTCAAAGCTGGTGACAGCATCGAGTATGTCTTGATTGCTGTCACTCAAAATTAACTTTTATTACTTAATGTATAAAATCATACAATAATTCAGTTAGAAATCGATTAAATTAAAAAACAGTTAATACAATTAAATATCAGTTAATTAACAAAACATTTGTTAAATTTATTATGCAATAAAGAAAACTCATTAAATATATAAAAAAAAAAACTTTTCAATATAAACCTTTAAATATTTTACATGTTTATTCAATAGAATCATACGATTTAACGTCTCTGATCGTATAGAGTTATGTAAACACCTGTAATGCTTATAAAAGCGTAATTGCTTACACTCACAGCAGTCTACCACAATAGACCATTAAATTTTATCGGTTTCTGGGCTAACGAGTCGTTGCTCGAGTTCAAGGTTAGCTCATAAGACAAACCACAGTACATTCCGGCTTTCGTGATATGAGTATATTTAAAGTAATTTTAAATTTGAAATAACTAAAATTAATCAATAAAATAACTGTCCTTTAAATCAATCCAGGATCCGAGAAATACCTCACACAAAACTGGGATAAAATTAGTATTAAATAAATAATAGGAAACAAAAAATTCTTTATAAAACCAATTTTTATTATTTTCTTATACATCAGTTTCAATTCATATTAAGCTTCAATTATTCTTTTCTAAGAAAAGCAAAATAGTATCGAAAGCAGCTGTGCTTCCTATTATCAAGAAAATCATATTTGCCACTGTTTTAAGGTTTTCGTAAACCACTCCGAAAATCAGCAGTAGAGTTATCATCAACGAGAAAATGAAAGTTTAATATACTCTCCTCTTATCAATTGTCTAAACTGACTAGTGTTCTACTCTGCTCTGTTCGGCGAGAAAATATAATATTACGTACTGTTATTTTAAAGTTGCGCCACCTTTGCAACTCTTTCTTTTTCTTAAACTTGTCTCTATCGAACAGATAGGAGGCAATCACAAAGTCTATTACTTCATAGAGGGTTTTAAAAAGTTTATTTGCAAAGAGAGTTTTAATATCACTAATATCTTTATTATGTATATGTTTAATTGATTGGCACGTTTTAAGCCAAACAGATTTTAAACTATTTAAAACCCTTATCTCCTCATCTAAGCATTTATCAAATTTTAAAATTTTATCACAAGTAATGGCGATGTTAAAATCGTTGAATAGATCTAAAAAAGTATTAAGAATATCACTAAAGAAATCACGTGAAATAAAAAAATGGTCCACAGTCTCTTCATAACTATGACACCATAGACACACCGAAGATCGAGCTATACGTCTATCAAAGAGATTTGCCTGATTAAAAATAGCTTTATTTACAATCCTATAAAAAAATATCAGTAATAGATTTCGGGGCACAGAAAAACTGGTAAATGTCTTCCTGTTTTTCTTTATTCAATAAATCCTCTAAAGAGTGGTAAACACACATCCAACTACTACCGTGTGGAATATCATTCCAAACGCTACCATACTTTAATAAGTCACACAAAAATAGACCAAACTATTTGTTGGGCCAGGTTTTTCACACCTAATAATATCACTTTCAAGATCGTTAAATTTATTATAATTTTTTCGATTAATACCTTCACAAGATACAACTCCTTCTTTCATTTCCATAAGCTTAAAGACAGTAAAAGAATCGGTTAAGACATTAATATTAAAAAGTCCTATCCCACCATAACATTTAGATCGGGCTAACCGGTCATAAGAAATAAGAGGTACAGATGTCCAAAAAATTTTATTATTTTTAATTTTGAAAGCCTATCTAAACCTATTCCTCAAATTAAAAAATTGAGTATAGTATATAACAATACCGAAGTTTAAAGAGTTAATTAACTGAGCTTTAACATGATATGAAGCTGTAACAGATCTAATAGCAATTTTTTCATATTTTGGATTACATTTATCATTTATTAGTGCTTGCAATTCCCAAACCTTAGGGCCGAATTTACTAATTTTTATCCCAAGGGTCAAAATAGTGTTCTCTTTCTTAAATTCTAAAATTTTGTTTTTCTCCTCATTTACTTCGATGACTATAATATTTCTAACATATTCCAAGTGATTCATATAAAAGTTATATACTATAGGTCTTAAGGATATAAAATGAGTGTCATCGACGAAGGCTCCAGCTCTTGCAAAAGACCTATTAGAATCATCTAACTGTCTAATATTTTCATTCAAAAAATTTAAATATGTGTCAAAAGCGAGACCGTAGAGCTCCATAGCTAATACGTCTCCTTGTAAAACACCTCTTGCACTAACAATTTTTTCAGAGCTTCTCAAATAATCAAATCGAATTCTCAGAAAAGAATTATCATATAAATACTTAAACCACTGTAAATATTTTTCAGGCCACCCCTGTTTTTCAAGCATATAGATATAACTTCTATAAATTGAATCGAAAGCGGACTTGGCTTACAGACTAAACTTCCGCTAACACATACTTCAGGTACTAATTATTTTTGACATAATTTTTCTAATTGTAGACTGAATAACAATAGGTCTATAATCGGATATCTTTATTGGGTTAACTTTTTTAGGAATAAGAGTCATTTATTGACTCAAAAATTCCTTCATATACAACACCACAAAACATGTTTTTAATCAAAAGAGTGACAGTATCATCAATCCCTTTAATGCATTATATATTTCATAATTCATGATATCATTGTTTAGCATTTGCTTAGAAAAATCCGAAAGCTTCAGACAATATTTATCAAGAAAAGTATTTGATTCAGACGTATTTAAATCATCTCTTTTATCAGAATATTTATCAACAAAAAAATTATAAATATATTTATTAATCACGTCTCTATCTTCAACTATAACTCCTTCTATATCTAGTTTAGTTATTTCATTTATCTGATAATTCTTCGCTTTTTTCAAATTATAAAAATCCCAAACATCCCTATCTCTCCGATAAGAAGTCTGAGCTAATTTTTGTTCATAATTTTTCTCATAACTATATCTTTTAAAGTTATTCATATTAGCCTTATTTGAAGGATTACAGTATTGGATAGAAACGTGTTTCGACTCTCTTTGCAAAGTGTTCACAAAACATAAATATGTAGAAAAAGGATTATCTCTAAACCATACACTTCTTCTACTTTCTATTCTTTTATATAAATACTTGTCGTTTAATAAAAACCTATTAATATTAAATCGCTTAAAAGTAGGAGCGTCTTCATTATTAATTATTTTAAACGAAAAACTCTGTGAGCAAGGATCTGAGCAGTTTTTATACTTTGTTATGTTATAATTAAAACTCTTAATATAACCATTTTTAAGGACCAAAACAAGGTCTATCTTAGTCTTAGTACCTCTGATCTCATGTGTAAAAGATCCAGGTTTTACGATTCGTGACAGATTTAAATCATAAAATAATTTATCAAAGCTTCACTTATATAGTGTAACTCTAAAAATTAAACCTCCCATACATTCACTATTATCAAAAGCAAAGTTAAAGTCTCCACCCATAATAATATCCGAATAACTAATTTCATTCAACAAATCAAGTAAGTAAGGCACTCCCAAACCCTCATCGATCTCAGAAAAGGACAGATTAGGAGGTATACGAATGTTAATTAAAATAAATATTAAATCATTAAAAACAAATTTAAAAACCATTAGAAATTTATTTTCAAATATTAAAACAGGGTTAAAATACAATTAAACACTACTGCAAGTGTGACACAACTGTTATAATAAATCAGCTTATAATCAAAATACATGTCCAAACTCTTCGAACCATGCATTTCAGATAAACAAAGAACATCTATATTTTTAAAAACTTTACTTAAATAAAAAGATCTGCTTAAGCTTAAGCCACAAACGTTAAAAAATACAAACTCTAACCTATTCTTTATATCCATTTATACGCCATGAACAAAAAAACTGAATTATACCCAATTAAGGACTTGAAGAATTCCAAGAATTTCTCGTTCGAACTTTGTAATATTTGTGATGCCGAAGAAACATCGCACGTAATCTTTAATTCTTTTAATATGTTCGATGAAATCCTTTATATTACTTTCATCTATTTTCCAAATCTTTCTCAAGTTTTTAATTCTTTTCCAACGATCTATTCTATTATTAGCGGTAACCAACATAATAGCTTCGAAATTCCTTCGAGTAATTGGACCACCAAAGAAGTGATTCAATTCGAAGTCAGTCTCTTCCGGAAGAAATTCCCATTGTTTTAACGCAGTTTTATTATTAAGATTATGTGTTACGTGTAAACACTTTTGGATTCTATCCATTTGATTGTATTGCAAATGTATGAGCTCTATTTTATCATTTGGCATCTCAGCCAATCTCTTGCATTTCAAACCTATAAGAGCTTCAACACTTTGCGACAGATCTTCCTTCGATAAGGGATATATGAGCTCTCTTCTCATAAGACCTGTTTCGTCTCTTCCCTGATAGAAGTATTTCTCCACAACAAAGGTTTCTTTACGTTTTTCCACAATTTCTTTTATTTTTGTCAAACATCTGTTCATGTTTGCCACGTAATCACTATGTGAGACGTCGTCGTCATCCGTATTGTATGTCGAATTGGTAGATATCTTACTAACGTCAGTGACTTCACTATCACTACTCAGTACCACTTCGTTAACTGCTGTGTCAGTAAAACTTTGAAAATCCGAAGGAGAGGTTGTGACGTCTTCCGTGTTATTCAAAATGTTTTCCACTGCCATCTGAGCCTCAGGGAGTGATTGCAACTCTTCAATAGTTGACGGTATTATCGGTGCTGCAGTAGGAGTCGATGGCAATACTGATGATCGCAGTCTTCTCGTGGGACTCGCTATTGGAGGACTAATACCAGTAGTATTGATATTTCTTTTAGTAGCCTTAGAATTCTTAAAACCAAAATTTGATGGCAATTTCCATGGATTAGAGTTTGGCGTTGAATTAGCTGTGATCTGTTGGAGCGCTTGAGGTTGTTGTCCAATCCTTTGAACACTTTGTTGAACCTATTGTTGAAATTGCTGATGCAATTGATTCAACTGCTGCTGTCTTTGCTGTTTCGCGATCTTTTTAGCCAAAAGAGATGTTCTTCTGTCTGGTTCGGTACAGCGATCGGACATATGGCCATATCTATTGCAGTTATAACACATACGCTCTCCGTCTGGGTTCACCCAATAATTAACCTCATGTTATTCGTCCACACCATCCTTTGATTTAATGACGACAGTACGCGTGATCTTTGAGGGAAGATCTTTCTTAGATTTACCACATTTATAACTCGCCAGCGCTAATCTCTTTGATTCGCTGCCCAAAGACCTTCCGTTATCGTCTGTAACATTAGAGTATTCTAATTGAATAAAATCTAAAATATCCGCAAAATCCTCCTTAATTTGATCATTTGTAATAAACGGCACCACATTTTCCAAAATAAAATTAAAACGTGGTTTCATCAAAGCCACCGCTGGATAGTTATATCCACCAAAAGTGACGCCCTTTTCGATTACCAGTGAGGCTATATCTACAGTCTTAAAATATGCCACAACATTACGCTTTTTTTGATACCTTATGTACGTTAAAGCCCGCGAACAATACTCTTTCTCAAAGAATAGGAAGTAATTCTTAACCGAATTGAGACCATCAATGCTTCTGAAAGTGACGGCATATTCCGGCACCAGATTTTGGATATCTTCTGCCAATTCCTTTGGCGTCGATTTTTGCCATTCTATAAGAGGATTGGTATTATCATTCTGTGCCGATTGTGACGAACCAGCAGTATAAGGATCCATGACTTTAGTTCTTCCAAGATATGACTTCGCAGCGCAAGCGTAATTTAAGTTACTAACAGCTGTCTAACTATACGTGTTATTACTTACAAACACGTTTCTACTCGTTTATGACATTATATCACTATAGGGCAGAACCCTGAGGCTACAAAGTATATAGAAAAGTACCAAAACGATACAATGTATAGCACACACCTCTATTAATAATTGAGTGGCGATAAACTAATCCAGTATTAAATGTCTTTTTGTGTCACAATTATCGAGAAGAGTAAAGTATTGAGTGTCTAGTTTTATTCTCTCAAAGCTTATGCACAAAATAATACCAAAATTTGCACTTAGAATACAATTAAAATTAGATAAAATTAAGATTTTTTGCGGAGCTATAGAACACACAGATCTATACTTCGCAACAGCAACAACAGCAGATCTTTATAATTTTTTAAATATAAATTGAGAAAATAATTCATATCGATTTTCTAATTAGAGTGAACTGATTTGAGTTCAGGTGATAATTCATTGATTGATTTCGCTCAACGCTGGTGACAGCAACGAGTATGTCTTGATTGTTTTCACTCAACGCTGGTGACAGCAACGATTATGTCTTGATTGCTGTCACTCAACGCTGGTGACATCAACGAGTATGTCTCTATTGCTGTCACTCAACGCTGGTGACAGCAACGAGTATGTCTTGTTTGCTGTCACTCAACGCTGGTGACAGCAACGAGTATGTCTTGTTTGCTGTCACTCAACGCTATTGACATCAACGAGTATGTCTTGATTGCTGTCACTCAACGCTGGTGGCATCAACGAGTATGTCCCGATGCTGTCACTCAACGCTGGTAACTGCAACGAGTATGTCTCGATTGCTGTCACTCAACGCTGGTAACAGCAACGAGTATGTCTTGTTTGCTGTCACTCAACGCTTGTGACAGCAACGAGTATGTCTCGATTTCTGTCACAATACGCTGGTGACAGCAACGAGTATGTCTCGATTGCTGTCACTATACGCTGGTGACAGCAACGAGTATGTCTTGATTCTTGTCACTCAACTCTGGTGACAGCAACGAATAATTCTTGGTAATATTCGCTTATATAATACTGAGGCACGCATTATAGCACTATTACGCGAATAACTTATTAATCTTTCGTTTTTAAACTATTTATCGCTTGTTATAA
>JAQGAW010004803.1:0-10440 GCA_034698025.1 Phthiracarus crinitus | reverse complement strand
TGCATTTTTTCTCTATGTTAATAAAGGGATTTTCCGAAGATAGGAGTCTTTTTTATTGAAGATAGGAGTCTTTTTGACTGGAAAAGGCATTTCTCTATGTTAATAAAAGGATTTTCATTCAGGGTCAGAGTAGGGTGTGACGGTCGGACGGACGTACAAAGGCAAATCCATAATATGGCTTTTTAAAGTCAAAAGTCATATAAAAAATTTATATTCTATATATAAATTTAAACAAAAATAAATACATTCTAGCGTAGTTTGAATATGAAATTTTATGAATTTCTATACATTTTCTATTACTTAAATTAAAAATCAAAATAAATTATATTAAAAGTAAAACTTAACTAAAAAGTGAATAAAAATGTATTTTAAAATAAAAAACCCTAACGTTTGCTCTGTTTAGCATGATTTGTGTTGATAGCCGTCAGAAGTGTAACATTTAAATTATACTTAGCTATCGTTAATTTGTTTTTCATTATAAGTATATTTATTTATTTAAGTATTGTCTTTGTTTTGTTAATTTAATTCATTCGTGTTAATCAGTGCAAATTTAATTATATTTAAATTCAACTGTTTTTTGTGTGCGGCGTCAAACAGTTGCCTATGTAATCACGAGAGACTGTTCTGTTGACATGCGTTAAAATTTTTAAAATTGATTTGTATGGTATAATTCTTTACTCATGTAAATAACTTAAATAATATAGTTAGATGGTATCCTCGCGTGAGTTAATTGATCCCCAGTCCTAGAGTTTAAGTGAGAATCCCCGACGTTAGATATTAGCGTTCGTTCGGCGTAATCATGCATCAGTGCTTTGTTCGTCAGTTTGTATTATACTGAAGTCGTTTGGTCATTGGGTAAGGAAGTGGTGGTGTGGTATTTATATTAATTTTCTACACCATATCGTTGTTATATTCAATCTGCTTCAGTAGTCTATTGGCGATCATTGGAATTTATTTGTATTTTGAAAGTCGCTGATCTTACCTTAATCTGACAAAAACACTTATTCCCAGTATCCAGTGTTACAGTCCATTGCGGTCGCTTTCGCAGATGACACCGCGAACACAATACACATTCATTAAATTAATTATAATTAAAAGAGAACAAGTGATTGAATAAATCAATTAGATAATTAAACAAACAAAGCTATATTTAATTAAATATATATATAATTGCAAAACATATGCCTATAAGGCTTTAAGATAGCTCATAATAATTTTAATGAGAATCGTTTGCGAGCTATTAATAAACTGCGCGTTAACATAAGGACACGTTAGGGTCGCTTACGATTCATTTATATTTTAGTCATTATTTTACAAGTTTTTTTAGTTATACATTCATTCACTCATAATATTTACCTCTTCAGAAAATTCATTAAATTTGTTTTCATCTTAATTTCAAAGCTAAATGGTAATAATCTTAAATTTTTTAATAAATCATATATAAAAATAACTATAAGGTTGTAAAAATTTATGACATTGATCCATCCAATAAGTATTTATTGCTAAAATTTCTAGTTTTATAAAATAATAATTTTAATCTTAATTTATCAGTTCCAAATAATAACTGTCAAAATCAATTTTTATGTTCAAATTAGTTTAAAACAATATCGGCCTTATTATCCGACAATAACTTTCTATATTTGAGAGAAAAAAAATTATTTTAAAAAAGAAGTAAAATTAAAAGTAAAAGATTAAGTAAAAGTAAAAGTAATATATTTAAATAAAGATAAAGTAAAATAAAATTAAAATTAAATTTTTTGAAAACATTCTCTTTCAATAAATTCCGTAAATCACGGAGTTATAGATTTTTAGATGTAATGCATAAATATTTTTGTCATAAGCGTAAATGTCAGCTTATGTACTGCACACTCTTTATTTGTGTAACTTTAACTGGAACAATCAACGTTTGAATGATTTAATTCAAAAGATGTACACAATAAAATTAAAACATTTGTGTGCTGTATTTTAATATTTTTTTCTTAAAATAATAATTTTATTTTTAATTTACAGTTCTAAAACAATAATGGAAAATTCATATTTGTTTATTCTTATTAATTTAAATTTTTAGTAGTATAGAATAATGTAGAAATAATTTATATATGATGATATATTTAATAATAACAATACTATAGTATTGTTTAATTCGTATTAATTTAATAGCTAATTTTAATTCGAAATGGTGTGCATTAAATTTAGTATTAAATTAACTAGTGCACACAGTGGTATCATTTTTGTTATTTATTCATTGATCCGTAATTATAGCCCGTATTAATCTTTAAACCTGTTAACTGCGCAAACTCACAATATGTTAATAAAGAGAGCGTGTGAGTCTACCAAGTATATCAGTTATGCGTTGTTCAAACAATATATAATGCATGCATGTTTAACGACGCATAACTGATAGACCGACGTCGTTTTATATTGATGCGGACAGACACACGAAAAAGTATTTATTATATTATAATTTTATAATTTTTATAACTGAAGATTAAAATAAATTGAAAGATTTGTTTATAAAATTATCGCTACTAACTGTGGACAGTTTAATAGACTTGTAAATCGATAGACTTTTCTGAACTCCATCAGATCAGAACCCCACAAGGTTATATCCTGACATGAACCCGAAACAACTGTATCCAACCTGTTTCAATAATAAATTCTAAGTTAGTACAAATAATAAAATAAAATTATTTGCCATTTATCCGTTTAAAAATTTTATTTAATGCTAACGATTTCGATGATAGTTAATTCCACTTAATCATGGCTTTATTTATTAGTCTATTATCTAATATACTAAAATAAAGTTATTCATTTTATTAAAACAGTAGTCATAGCCAATTTGTTTATTCAAATTTATTCAACCATAACATAACCGAGTAATGATAATACTAACCCAAACCGTACCGTTATGTAACCCGTCGGTTAACGAATCCGTGAAAATATTTACTGTAAATTAATCAAAAAAAATAAAAGTTATTTAATAAATTATAAAAAATTGCCTCATGTTATAATAAAAGTCTTTATTATATTACAAATAGCCTCAAACATTGTTATAGAGTGAAAATAGCCCATAAAAATAGACTAAATTATTGTTGAAATTTAAAAAAAAATTTTAAAAATGAAAAAATTCAATAAATAAATTGACATATGCCGAATGTCTAATAATATGAAAAAATAACAAAAATAAACAATCGACTAATAATCAAACAGCAAAGTCATATATGCTCGTATCAATCTTGGTTTCATATAATCTTGCTAGAAAATCCAAATTTATCAGCTTTTGACTGTTCATTACAAATTTTAATTTTTATAATAGTAAAAAGGTATTTGTTATTTTAAATTTTAAATTATAATTAAATTTAATATTTTAGCAATAGACATCTATATATTCGATGAAATTATTTAATTTTTTGATTACCATAAAAGATTTTAATTGTTTATCGTGAAGTAAATAACATTAATGTTGTAAAAACTAAAATAATTTAAGAAACTTTAACATGTAAGAAACCGTTTACCAATATAACATAGAATTAATTAGTTTAGAAAGGCTTTTATTTATTTATTAGATATCATTACAATTTATAATAATTATATATTGTGTATATTAAAAGAAGAAAAGTTTATTTTACATCTAATTAAATGTTTAAACAAAATTAGATAAAAAAATTTTCTCTATTAATTAAAATAATAAAATCTTAATGTTAATTAAGTTACAAAAGCAAACTTTATATTTAAAATTATTAGTATTGCTTAAAAATATTTTGGCTTGTTCTCAATATAATTATAAATTTTACTTATTATTTCATTTAAATCTTAATTAAAATTGAATTTTACAGTATCTTAATAAATAATTTTATACAATTATATTTTAAAATCAATGTATTTGTTTTAATAGATATTAAAATTTAAACAATTTTATAAAGTTTTAAATATTTTCATTAAAAATGACTGAAAATCAAAATTTATAATTGGATAAAAATTGCAAAAATTCGCATTTATTATATTGAATTTTAACGCATGAATATTGAATCTTTTTGACGCATGATTTCAGTTAACTCGTAAGATTTAAAGTTTTTCCATAAATTATTCTTAAAGAGTGAACCATATTTATTTTTCGTGTTTACTTTGAAAACAAAAAAATCCGCAACTGGTCTAAGTTGATAGAAATCACCGTAGCAAATCAAAAATTAGCCACAAAATGGTTAATTTGTTACTATAAATATCTTAACAGAAGCTTGTTATTATATTGATAAAAATTCAAAATTCTAATTTTCTTATCATGAAAGTTTCTTGATTAGACCTGAACCTATGGCTGCATATTTTAACGGAATACTAATAGAATTATTTGGGAAATTACATATTGACTTATTTTCTCAACCTAGAGCTTTAAGTGGAGTTGTCTCATTAATGATTATTTTAGTTCTAAAATGATCCTTCATTTTACTTAATACATACGTGTATTTCACTGTTGCTAATGTTATTTATGAAGCCGCTACTTTGTTTAGGCATAGATAAAAATTAAGATATCCTGTTGACAATGCATAATCATCTGCATTAGATAAAAGAATAAACGCTTTCAATATAACTACAGGTGAAACAGATTCAATTATTGATAATGGTGTTTATTGAATTTTACCAAGAAGAATATTTATTACATTTGTACCAAATAATGCTTTTTCTGTATCATTAAATAAAAATCTTTTCAATTTTTAAACTTATAAATTAAAGAATTTATTGTGCACTTCGATTGACAACAATATTTTATAAAAGGTTATAAACCTGACTGTGAAAGAAATTAATATTAGAGTTTAATTTTATTTTAATTGTTAAATCACAGAAATGACTCAGAGTATATTCTTAATAATAATACACATTCACATTTGATAATCATTATTCTTATTTGTAACTTAGCACTAAATAGGCTATTAAAGCTCACAATAATTTAATGAAATGTAATTATATTATTAATAAACAATAATTATATTTTAATTTACTAAATGTTAACTTAATAATAGTGTTGTATGGATTTTGAAAAACAAAATAAAAATCGAATGAAATAGATTTTTATTTCGATTTATCGAAATAGAAATAAAATAGTTTGAAAACATTATTTAAAAATAAAATAGAAATAAAATATATTAAAATTTGTCATTAAAATAAAAATTAAAATTAAATAGTTTTAAAAATTTGTAGAAAACAAAAATAGAAATAAAATATATAAAATAAATTTTGCAATCGAATAAAAATCGATTATTTTAAAGATTTTAATTTCAATTAATCGAAATAGAAATAAAATAGTATTAAAAAAATTTTAAAAATTGAAATAAAGATAAAATAGTTTAAAAAATTTTTTGAAAATAGAAATTAAAATAAAATAAGTTTGTAAAACTGCAATTGATACAACACTACTTAATAAGCTAAAAATATTTGTATTATCACTGCAGAGGTTAATATATGGAATCATTTATTATTTAGTCATTATTTAGAAAAAATTAAATTTTTTTGTTATCGTAGGCTAAAGTAAATAAATATGTATATTTTCTTGCAAAAGGTTTGATTATAAAATAAAAACTTGTAATGGAAACGAGAAATATCTGTTATTGAATTATTATTATTTTGCGAAATCTCAACCCATAGAGTTTTTATTTCATGTTTTATTTGTTTTTAATAAGTTTAACAAAAGATTAAAAATATAGAAATATAAATAGAAATATAATTTTATTCTCTCAATATATTAAAAACAAATTTATTGTTTATTCTATTTATCTAAGAACTGTAAATTAACCAAATATTTCATGTCCACTTACTCTATTTATTTTAAATAAGATATTTTGGTCACTAAAATTATAAAGTTAGTTTCTGAAAATGTGCTGTTCCTTTTTTCTTTATAATAAAAATAATTGTCTAAACTTAGATTTGAATAATTTAATTGAAACTGTAAAGTTTGTTAATTATAATTATAAAATATAAGCAAAATAAATTGCTTCTTAATAGTGGTACTGAGAAGTACAAAATATCTTTATTTGTATCTTATAGTGTTTAATAACACACAATTTAATTAGTTTTATATAATTTTTGAATGGATTTTACTAATTATACGAAATTTTTATTATGTCTTAATATAATAATTTTTTTGGGTGTTTATAAACAAGTGTTGTTTCAATTTCGAGTTTTTTATTTTGATTTAGTTTTAATTTTGTTTTTTTAAATATATACAATATTGATTTAATTTTGATTAAAAAATTATTACTTCTCTATTTAATTTTCTATCAATAGATCAATTTATCTAAATATATCTATCATTCTATCGCTATGTCTGTCTAAATCTTTTTAACCCACAAAGTCTTTATTATTTCTTCTTATGCTTAAAATTAATAAGTATTCTAATTAATTATATTTTAGTATACGAAAAAAAGATTTAAAAATAAATATCCTCATAATGTTAAATGATTAGTTTTTGCGAAAATAAATTTTAATGTTTATTTTAATCTTTCCACAATGATTTTATTTTTAATTTCTTTAATTTTTCTATTTAAAAAAGATTTTTTATTTTACTTAACATTTACTTTTCTTTATTCTATAACTCTAAAAAAAGATATAGAGATAAACAAAGACATAGACATTGACATAGACATTGCAATAGAAATAGATTAAGATAAAGAGATAGAGAGACAGAGATAGAATGACATATATAATTAGATAAATTGATCTATTGATAGAAAAATAAATAGACAAGTAATAATTTCTTTGTTAATAAGATTAATATATTGATTTAATTTTTTCCGAATCGACTAGGTTTGTAAAATTTTTTTTTGGAAAAAAACTTTATAATCAATACCTTAATAATTTAAACTGATGAATCCTTGAAATTAAAACAATAATAATTGTAGTTTCCTAAGAGTTTTATTTTATAAAAATTAAAATTTATTAACCCAAAAATTTCTCATTAAGCATTATGAGGGTATTTATTTTTAAATATGTTTTCGTATACCAAAGATAATTGTCATAACTGTTATCATTGTTTCATTTCCTTAATTTAATCAAAATGATTGAACTCTGTTTCTTCTAACTCTCTTAAAGTACTACACCTATAACTCTAGTTGCATAAAACAACATTATCATGTCAACAATTATATTAAATCATATTCTAAATCTTTAATCTCATATCATTACAATTTATAATCCAAAGAAAAGATCGATTCATCAAAATTTTGTAGCTAAAATTATAAATTTCTATAAAATATATATACATAAAACTTTTTTGACATTGGATATTCAGAGTAAAATTTATACCAATTTTCAAAATAATTTACATTTTTCAATTGTTTGTATATCAAAAACAACAAATGTTTAAAAGTAAAATTGAATTAATGAAAATAAATTATAATAAGTGTTTATAATTTCTGATTTCCAGGATTAAAAAATAGTTGTTACTTTAAATATTTTTAATATATCAATGACAATTATGTTAATTAAACAATAATACTATTTAATTTTTAAATTAAATAAATTTTAATTAATGGTGAAATTTTTGGAGATTTCTTAAAGTTAAACTGTAATCTATTTTTAAACAATATTATTTAATTAAAAGTTTAAATTTTTAGATTTAATATTGGTTTTAAAATCAATTATCTTCATATTTTTATATTGGCTGATAATTTTAAATAATACCTAATAATTTTGGTATCTGCCGGTACGGAAAATCAAAATATAGTGATATCTACAACTATTGACAATTAATTTAAGTTATTTCCAAATTAAGTCCGCGAGTTTAATATAATCAAAACAGTAAACTGAAAAACAAATATATCAAGATAATCAGAAATAACCAAATGCACACAATATAAACTGTAAATATTATATTATTATTTTAATGGACATTAAATAAGAAATTTTAATTAAGCTAATTGATAAAAGGTGGATTGTTGGGTTGTTTTTAATTAGTTTAAATGAATAATTTTTAAATTATATAACAAAATCTAATTAAATAATTCATATCTAAAAATTTAAAAAGGAATTCTAACTCGGTTTATTATATAATAACATATTTGGTGTTTAGAAGAAAGCTATCTGAACTAAATACACATGTTAAAATTAAGTCCAGAATAAAATAATTAAAATCATTCTAAAATATTATAGAATCCGATTAATTTTATTTTGTTATAATTTTAAGCTTAATAAATTAAAATTAGATAAATAATCAATTTTTTTAAAACAAATTTTAAATATAAATAAATTATTTTTTATTTCAAAATGATCGTAAAAATGCAAAAAAAAAACAATCAAAATACAATTTAAATAAATATTTTTAAATAGTTAAAATTATATTGAAAATCCTAAATCAAAATACGAATTCAAAATTGTATTATAACAAAAATCATAATCAAAATAGAATCAAAATAAAAAATATTAAAAAGATACAACACTAGAAATAAATGAGATCTAAAATTTAGAAGCAAAAAGTTTATTGAAAAATAATCCTAATATAAAATAAAATATAACACAAAGTGAGCTTATTATGTATGTACATACTCTTTCTTGTTTAATCTTATTATGGATCGAAAATAATAATAATAATAAAATCGATAACATGTAATTATCACAAAATTTGTGATTTTTGAGTTCTATGAATATAACTACCGATTAAAACTTCTAGTTATAATGTTTTTATAATAGTAATAAATTAATAAAATTTTTAGAGATGAGAAATCTCATTTATTAATATAAAGAAGGCGTACGTAGAGACGGAAGAACAGACAGACGGAGAGACATGGTCAAGTCCGTAAGCTCGCTCATTTTTAAAAAAGTGAGCTAATAAAGAAACCGAAAAATTCCCTTAATAAAAATAAAGATTTTGAAGGACAGACAGACAGATAAAAAAATCCATACTGAATTTTGAAACTGTAAATTTAATTTAAAAACGAATATTAACTTTTTTCAATATTTATTTTAATTATATAATTTGAATTAAGAAGTGAGATTGATTTAATAATACTTTAAAATTTTTTTATAAATCTCTAAATAAAGTTTAAAATTTAAAATAGAGCCCTTAATAATAATTTATTCTGTTATAAAAATAATAAGAAAATTTTAAACTTATTAAAAAATATTATTACTAATTATAACTATTTAAAAAAAGAATTTTGTAATAATAAAATACTTAAACTTTTTCTTATAAAATTCTTGATTTTTACTGAAATTCCTATTATTGCATCGTTTTACCATTTGTGAAGTTTGATTTTATTAGATAAATAGGATTGTAAACTGGAAGTGTTGAATGTTCGAGAAATGTAGTTAAGAAAGCATCTTAACAATGTAATATATATATTTTTAATTTAATATAATTAAATACTGTAATAATTTTGATTTTGAATTTGTTGTATCGTTTTATATTTTGAATTTTGATTGTATTTTTGTTTTGATTTTTGATAAAATAATAATTTTTATTGTATTTTGCTTTTGATTTTAGTAAACACTTCAATTTTGATTGTATTTTAATTTTGCTTTTGATCAAAATTATAGTATAAATTGTATTTTGATTATGACTTTTATCAAAATACAATTTTGATTTCGTATTTTGATTTTGATTTTCTATGAAAAATCAAAATTAAAATCATAAATATTTAGGATTTTCAATTTGAATTTGATTTTTAAATAAAACTTTTATTTGAATTGTTTTTTGATTATATTTTCAGTGCTAAATTATATTTTGATTGTATTTTAATTTTGATTAATCAAAATCAAAATGTTCAATTAATTTTTATTTTTAATTTGATTTCAAAAAGTGATACAACACTAATAAAAATACAATCAAAATTATTATTTTATCAAAAATCAGAATCAAAATAAAATCAAAATTCAATACTAAAACGATACAACACTAATATTGAATTTAGATTTATTAAAGTTAGAGGAACATCAAACAGTGGAACATAGAAACAAATAAGACAACAGGTAATATTGGTTAAAAATGTTGTGATCTAATAATTGTCCTGTTACTGTAAAACAAAGCGAACAATTATTAAGTATAACAATGCTAAAATTATAAATTAAAAATATTATGTAATTATTTTGTCTAATATATTCTCAAATAAACATTTTCCATATAGAATTATAAAATTATTTATAGATAAAAATTATTGCTAATTATTTATGAATAAAAATTATTTATAATTATTTATAAATGTACAGTTTAGAGTTTAAAAAATAATACTGTCAGGAAATTTGTTATCAGTTCTAAAAACAGTTTTTCATTAAATATTTTTTATAAATGTTTATATATTTCCTTATTGATTAAATAATCTAATTCTGAATAAAATACGCAAATAATTTTATGAATAATTGTAAAGAAAAATATTATTTAATAAATATCATTTTTTAAATTATTTGTTTAATTCTTATTGAAATTTCTTTTATTTATTTAAATAAAAAGGTCTTTAT
>JAQGAW010004802.1:0-10440 GCA_034698025.1 Phthiracarus crinitus | reverse complement strand
AAGAAAACTGTAGACAAAGAAGATATTTCGGAAAGCGAAGCAGAAAATTTAAGTTATATTGAACGATGCGAGTTGATTAGCGCTGATATTTTGATAAACGGATACGTGAGTTATTTCAAGTGCTGCAACATCCCAATGGATCGTTTAGTAATCATCCTATAACTTACTCCTATTTACGTGTTGAGTTTCAACATCGCGGTAGCCCTCACGTACATTGCACAATATGGTTCAACGGAGCTCCACTATACTCGAAACATGATCCAAACTCAATCGATAATTGTATAAAGTTCATTGATGGATATATAACAACAAACAGCGGTTCAATCAAAGAACATCTTATTGGTTTATAAACGCATCAACATTCGTTTTCATGTAAAAAGTTTTTAGGTGATCAGGTTTCATGTAGGTTTTCGTTTCCACATCGTATCCTATGCCGTATACACAAATTTTAGAACCACTAGAAGAGTCTGAATTTTTAGAAGAATATATCGAAATGCATAAACAACTCTCAAATATATTGGCTTTAATAGATAAAGAAAAGCTTGATATTAGCTTCGAAGAGTTTCTTAACGAAATCAAATTGAGTTATGAACAATACATAATAGTTATAAGATTTAAACTAAAGAATCCAAAAGTTTTCCTGAAACGAAAGGTGAAAGATGTACGTGTTAATGGTTTCAATGCTGATATTCTAAGACTCCATTATGCGAATATGGATATTCAATTCATTCTGGATCCGTATAGCTGTGTTAAATATATATTTTGAATTACCTGAATAAGCCTGATCGTGGAATGTCTAAACTATTGAAAGAAGCTGTTGAAGAAGTGAAAGCAGGTAATTACAGCATTCGTGAACGATTGAAAATTATTGGCGATAGATATTTAAACGCTTCAGAAATATCAGCACAGGAAGCGGTGTATCATTTATTATCAATGGATTTGTCGAGATCTAGTCGTGGACACGTATTCATAAATACCGGTGAAATTAATAAACGTAATCGAATGGTAAAAGCAGAACGAGATCTTTTAGCTTTAGATCCCGATTCAACCGATATTTACCAAACGGTTGCATTAGACTTTTATACTCAAAGACCAGAATGTTTAAAGGATATATGTTTAGCAGATTTTATGGCGCAATATAACCGAAGCAAACGTAAACCAAATAAAATAAAATCCAAAGTTAACGAAGAAATAAATGAAGATGATGATAACTATGAAGAACAAAATGGTGACGTTTATCTGTTAAAAAATAAATCAGGATATTTAGAGAAAAGATCAAAACCAAAAATCATCAGATATTGCCGATTCAGCATTAAATTAGATGAATTGAATTTCTATCGTGAACAATGCCAACTGTTTTTACCATACATGGATGAACATAGAGAACTTATTAATGTAGATATTAAAGAGAAATACCACAATAACATAAAAATGATTAAACAGAATGCATCTAAATATGCATTAAACAATGGCGTGACGAATAATTTCTAAGATACTTTTCGTGACATCGAAATAGATGTTGAAAAACAGGAATCAAATCTGATCGATAATCAACATGAATATTCCGTTTATGCCATTGATAATACAAAACGCGTTAGCATAGGCCAGGATATTAATAATGAATTGTCAAAAAATAAATGCGAGAAATTTCTTACATCTATGCATCAACCGGAGGAGGAATATTTAAAACTAATGCGATTATTGAATTTAAAACAACGAATATACTGCATGGATTTTATTTATCGAACAAAAACATCGGACGAACCAGTTTATAACGTTATTATTGGCGGAGCAGGTGTTGGAAAATCCTGCCTAATTAATGCAATTTTCCAGACATTACTTCGATATTACAATTCGAATCCTGGAGCCATACCTGATAGCGTTAAAGTTTTATTGTGTGCTCCAACTGGTAAAGCCAGCTTTATTATTGGTGGTATGACATTGCATTCGACTTTTTCAATACCGGTAAGTCAATGTAAAAATGAATTGAAAAAGCTTAGTGACGATTTACGCAACACAATGTACTCTAAACTTGCCGATTTAAAAGTCTTGATTATTGATGAAATCTCAATGGTTAGCGTTACTGTATTCGAACAAATTGATATGCGTTTAAAAGATATATTTCGTTCATCGAAGACATTTGGAGGAATATCTGTCATATGTTTCGGGGATTTCCATCAGTTACATCCCGTTAAAGATCGTTTCGTTTTCCAAGTTAACGACTCGAGTAAATATGGCGCTTTGTTTGATAATACTTTGTGGAATTTATTTACTGCTTATGAATTAACCGAAATTATGCGATAAAAAGATGATCAGTTATTTGCACAAGCTTTAAATAATTTAGCTATTGGTAACTGTACAAGTGAAGACATCGCATTATTTCAAAGCCGAGAAATAAATCGTAATAAATTATGTCCACCGAATGATGCAATAAGACTTTACCGAACAAATGCTGAAGTGGACGCTTATAATTGTATTGCTTTGAATCGGAATTCGAATACAGAATATATTAGCGTAGCTGAAGATATAGCTGAAGGTGATGTGTGTGGCGATGTTAAAAATTATGCGCTTAAAATAGTATCTGAATTTCCAAGTTCTAAAACGTATGGGTTACCCTCAAAACTCGTTTTGAAAGAAGATTCTTTGTATATGGTCACAAACAATATCGATGTTGAAGATGGACTCGTTAATGGTGCAAATGGTGTATTACGCAAAATCGAAATAATATGTGTCAATCCAATACGTGTTTGGATTGAATTTTTTGGAGATATTGTTGGTAAAAATACTCGTCATAAATTCGCATTCTCTGTAAAACGAAATAACTATACTGGTAATTGGACACCAATCGATAAAATATCACATCAAATTTCACCAATGCAAAACCTAAATGTTAGAGTTCGACGTACACAGTTTCCAATAGTTGCAGCTGAAGCAATTACCATCGCTAAAAGTCAGCGACAAAGTTATGACATAGTTGTTGTAAGTATAGGTTCGCGAATGTTACGATCAGAAGTTTACGTAGCTTTGAGTCGTGCGCGAAAATCAAGCGGACTATATATTGAAGGTATATTCATTCAACCGAAATCAACACCAACAGTTCAAATGGTAGAAAACGAAATTGAAAGACTACGAACAACAGCTGCGCTCAAATATCAATTGCGATTCCTATCCGATAGTTATGAAAAAACAAGCAAATTTATTTATCATAACGTTCAATCACTTAACAAACACTACTTGGATATTTTAAATGATATGAATTATTTGGCAGCTGATTATATGCTGTTTGTTGAAACTTGGACTAACCGTGCACTTGTCTTTCCTAATTTTAGTTTTATGAAAAGTTTGAAATCAACGACTTTAAAACACGCAAATGGATGCGAAATATATTCAAAGAATAAAATCGAAGACATTTTCTTGGTTGAAAGATATGAAAATAATCGACATTTTGAATGCATCGCTATCATGGTTATTGACGTCGCGATTTTACTAGTATATAACTCAACCAAAAATGCCATGGATCAACTATTAAAAGATTTAACATATTGTATAAATAGAATTGATTGCAAAAAAGTAATAATCGTCGGAGACTTAAATATCGAAATTCAATCAACAAATGGACAAACACTTTTAAAATATTTGAGGAAAAACAAATATAATATGACGAATATTGGAAAAACGACTAATGCAAATACAACTATCGATTATCTATTCACTAAAGATATTACTATTGATGCCTATATTTACGAATCATACTTTTCCTTTCACAAAGCGAATTCCTTTGAATTTTAATATAAGTAAAATCATGTATGAAATATTATAATAAAATATTTTTAATTGTCAAAATATTTTAAATTTTTTTATCATTATTTAATATATAAATAAATATGTAAAAATAAATGAATACCTGTCTACAATATCCGTGAAATTCAGACATGTGTAGGATATGGGTAACAACTAAATCGGTCGCCAAAAATTTTCATGCGTATGGATTTTCATTTAATTTTCCATATTTACACATACAATACCGTTCTTAAATATACATGAAATCCAGACATGGATAGGATATGGGTGACCACTAACTCGGTCGCCAAAAATTTTCATGCGTATGGATTTTCATTTAATTTTCCATATTTACATATACAATACCGTTCTAAAATATACATGAAATCCAGACATGAGTATGATATGGGTGACCACTAAACCTGTCGTCAAAAATTTTCATGCGTATGCATTTTCGTTTACTTTTCTATATTTACACATACATTACCGGTTTACAATATACATGAAATCCAGACATGAGTATGATATGGATGACCACTAAACAGGTCGTCAAAAATATTCATGCTTTTAACCCAAAGTGAGCTCATTATGTATGTTCATACTCTTCCTTGTTTTTCATTACAACAATAAATTCTTATCGCTTTATTGTCAGTTTTAAATATAAAGAATAAGTAAAATCCCTTAAAAATATAAAGATATTAACGGAATATGCAACTCCGTATAAAATATAATATAAAAGTCTTAATATGAAATATGCCAAACGGAATATGCCAATATAAAATTCTTTATTTTGAAGATCGGAGTCTTTTTCTAAAATGTGAACCCAATGACAAAGGCATTTTTCTTTTTTATTTATAAAGGGAATTTTTTGAAGATATGAGTCTATTTTTTTCATTTATATCGATTTTTTTCATTTTTCTTTATATTAATAAAGGAATTTTTTGAAGGTAGGAGTGTTTTTTTTAAGGATAGGAGTCTTTTTTCTTAGGTGTGACAGACAGATTGATGGACGGACAATTCCAAATCCATATATCTGAAAAGTCAGATAAAAAAGTAGGGCCGGGCCTTGAGTAAATAGTAATTAAATTTTTTCCTTACAAAATTTGTCTTATATTTGAAGTTTATTGAAGTTTTGTTATATATATTTATTAATATTATTTAAATAATATTAACGATTGTAAAGTGTATAAAACTTTAAAAAGTACAATTTTAATCACTGAAATTTAGCGAGATAAAATTTTTAATTAACCAGGCGTAAGTTGTGACTTGTCGTGCCGAATCGGGCCTGGCTTTGAGTTTTTAGAAATATTCGGGCTCGGGTCGGGCCTAGCCTGAACATCTAGGGCCTTAATCGGGCTCGGGCCTAAGATTTTTTATGATTTCGGAGTCTAATATTCATCAAAAATGTTTTATTTTGTCAGTTGATATTTAAAATATACAGCGTACAGCTGCTGCAAGAAGTTCAGGATAAAATAGAAGCCAAATTCCGTATATGTGTAACACAATTGCGCATGTAGTGCGTACAACTTTTCCATATCAAATTGATAGGCTTTATGCTGTTTTCAAACCACCACAATAACTAAATTAACGTTTAAAATTTTTTTAATAGTTTTTACCGAGTCCATCACACCAAAATCTAAATTTTTTACGCTTACATTATACCCCTAACTATTACCGTTTATTCAGAATATGTAGTTCAAAATAATCGCTTACCAAATTAGTAATATAAATATTTAATCTAAAAAAATTAATATAGGTTCGAACACGGGCTGTTTGAAGGGGACTCGAGTTAAGACTAATGCTCAAACTTTAATATAAAATGGAGTTTCATGTTTTAAATAGAGGCTCAACTTTCGGCAGGACCCTCTGGAACCCGAGCCTCTCAACCACTAATCAAAACATACTTCAGATGTTATTGAAACGCAGCGAATAAAAATACAAAAATTTACTTTAGCTTTAAAACTCATACAAGTTTTCATTTAAATAAAAAGATTTTAATTAGTTTTATAAAAACTCAATATTGATCTTAGTTGCATGTCATTTGATTTGAATGTTTGACTTTTTCGATCGTTTAATACACTCTTTTAACAAAAATTGCGTATCTATTCATAAACTTTATTTGAATTATTTTTACTTATACTCATAAATCACTTGTTTATGACGACAAAAAACAATTTTAAAACAAGATCGAAACGGTCGTAATATCTGACTTTTCATTTTTTTGTTAAGATAGTTTTTGGTCGCTCACTCTTTTCTATCGCTCGCACCCATTATTTTCGTTATGTTTTGTTAATTTATATTAAATCGTTATAATTTTGTGAATAATCTAGTTGATTATTTAAATTGGCATATGTCACACAGAAATTTGGAATATGACATTCTTATTCTTTTTAATTTAAATCAATAAATGTATAAACTTAATTAACGCGGAATATGCCGAAATTATATCTTAAGAAAGTTTTAAATTAAGATAGTTTTTGGTCGTTCGATCTATTCTATCACTCGCTCCCGATATTTTTATTATGTTTTCTAATTTATATATTTTGAAATTTATATCTAAACATTTTCGTTACTTTGTAAGTAATATAGTTGTTTATTTAAATCGGCATATGCCACTCTAAATTTTTCTTTTTAATTTAAATTAATGATATATAAATTTAATTATTACGGAATATTCCACATTATAAAGGAATATTCCGCAGTTTAATCGGTTTTAATTCTATTTTTTAGCACTGTTTACAGATATTTTTAAAGAAAATAACGGAATTTGCAACTGAAAAACGGAATATCCCACTCCAATTAAACGGAATATGCCATAATATTTTTAATTTTTTTACAACATTTTAATTATTTTTCAGATTATTTTGCTTTTCAACAATGAATTTTTTAAAAATATTAATCGATTTTTTTCGTTTAAACAATGATTATTTGAAGATAGGAGTTTTATTCTTTATATTAAAAAGGGGTTTTTGAAGATAGGAGTCTTTTTAGAAAATATATTTTGGAGATAGGAGTCTTTCTCTTTATATCATTAAAGGGATTTTTTGAAGATAGGAGTATTTTGGACTGAAAAAGGAATTTCTTAATGTTAATTAAGGGATTTTCATTTGGGGTCATTGTAGGGTGTGACGGAAAGACGGACAGGGTCAAATCCATATATCTGAAAAGTCAGATAAAAAATATCAAAAACTTTTGGTATTTCTTTTACATATTAAGTTTTTATTTATACTATCAGCAATTAAACACATTTATTTCCATAATGGTATCATTTTAATGGTGAGGCGTGTTTAATATACGTCAATTGTGACGTATTAGTTTAAAATAATATAATTTAAATAAAACACAAACCAAAATTTTAAACTCGAACCAAATAAAAATATAAAATATAGAATTATATAATCAATTAATAATCAAAAATTGCGAAAACGTGCAAAATAAAATATAAATTTAAAAATATATCTTATCTATTGTTAGAGAAATTAGTACCGGAACAACAAATCTTCAAAGCATTCAAGTATTTTGAGATTAACTTATCTTAAGTATTACTACCGAATAAAATTATACATTTACTCTGGACATGCTGTATATAAAATAACTTATTATGAATATTGACTAAAAAATTGGTTGATAGTTGTATTTTTAATCATAATTTATAGCTTCCAAAATTGTAATCAAAATGTAGAATAATTACATGTCCATATCAGGAAAATTGTGGTAATTTTTTTTATAATGGTAATTATTTTCGTAAACATTTCTCGAATTATATTAATAAAACTTTAATAAATTATTTTTAAAAAATCGAATGAATATCGCAATTCTTTAAAATTAGATAGAAACGTAAATATTTCTATTTATTCAAATGAAACTATACATATAAAAAATAATGGATTACAAAAAGACAGTGATATCGTGTTTCTCATGGCAATTGATTATCACTTTTGGTAACATTTAAATGAACAGTAAATGAAATGAGTCATTAAGCATAGTAAAGAGAAAAATATTCATAATTATTTATAAAAGCATAAAAGACAACAGAATCACTTAAAGTGGTCAATGATGTCTGAACAAAATGAACACTGCATGGATTTTCTTGAATTAATCAGTAGAATGAATCACAAGAAAGATATTTCATTCTTCTGTCGCGACCCATTCGAGTCTGATGTTTCACCAGAACAACAGCATTTCAGTCAGACTCGAAGATTTTTGATGACAATGCGTGAAGATGTAGATCTTCATCATAAACAACACTCTTCTGAACCTATTCCTGAAGGTTCAGACTATTTATTTCTGGCACTAATCGGCAAAGACATGTTGAATCGCAGTAATATGAATGAACGCGCAACTGTGATGACCGGAATTACGCTGGCATTTCGTCAATTGACGCCAATCGAAATGGACGAAGCAGGTGTTGGTTACCGAACTTCCCTCAATTGGTCGATTTACAATATGCGCAACAAATTGCTACACGACTTTTTCCATATGCAGGGTATTTGGGCTTTAGTTAATAACAGTATCGCAATCAATAGGCAGTACGACAAGATTTATGGAATTAAAAAAGCGATGGAGTTTCGAGTCGATGACCCACTTCGCAATGACATATACTTGCTTAAGACCAAGAACTATGTAAAGCATGCTCCCGGACATTACATACTATTGATCAATAAGTATTGCTTTCATCTGACAAATGTTGGTGTATTTTCGGGAGAATACCGTCGAATGAAGGCTCAGCTATTTAAGAGCGTTATCTCTTTTGAAAGAGTCGGCACTAGTAGTTCCGACGTCGTAGAGATCGATCATATTTGCCAAGTATTGGCCGCTCAATCACACAGCTTGCTGTTCAATAATTGCCAAAATTTTGCCACAAATGTGTACGAAACTATATGCGAAGAAAAGGGGGTTCGAGTTGAGCTTCCATCGTTTTCTGGGTTGACTGCAATTATTCAAGGATTGCTGGCGATTTTATTGTGTTTGATTTTCTTTATTATTTTTAGAGTTTCAAATTAACATGATATATAACTTTTAAGACGTTTAAATATTTTGGAAAATAAAAGATTGAATAAATTATTAATAAAATATTTTCTTAGAATTTTAATTTCATAAACGCGCTGATTAATGAGCGTCATTTTGATAATACTATAAATTTATTGCTCTCTGTAAGAGTAATGTAACTGATTTATCTGTTTTACAATAGCGATTATATTATCTCATTGAATACCTGTGTTGTTGAATATAAGTGTTGTTTTAGTTTTAGTTAAACAAAACTAAATCAAAATAGAAATTTTGCATAAAACAAAAATCAAAACTAAATTGTATATAAAGTAAAATTAAAATCAAAACTAAAATTATATGTCATAAATTACTTATAAGTGTCAGTTTTTGACGTGATTAACATTTTTGCGCTGATGTATGCTTATACCTTTGGGTTACATTTCGCATTTAATAGGTTTGGCAGTTAAAACTAAAGCTTCCAGCGGTGCAGTTAAACCGCGTTTTTTTGGCGGTTCGGTTACGGTTCGTATTTATAAGATTTTTACGGTTTCGGCGGTTAAAATTTTTAGATAAAAACCACGGTTAAACCGCCAATAAATATTTTTTAACAAAATTCTAAACTAAATTCTTAAAAAGGTAACTTAAAATGATAAATAATGATTGAGAAGCATTATATTTATACATTTTATTAATAAATACAAATTGTTATTACTAAATAAACATCTTTTAAATCATTTGATGTAATTAATCAGCTATCGAAGCATAGCAACATTATTTATTAACTCTTAAAATCTTACTAAAATGTAAATATTATGCGACATTATAATAAAATTGACAAAAATAAAGCGGATTTGATAATAAATAGTGGGTTAAACGATAATTTTAACGAGTGCTGAAATATTAAGCGGTTCGGCGGTTTGGCGGTTTAAACCGCGGTTTTTGACGGTTTTAATGTTAGAAATTGTGGCGGTTTGCGGTTTCTCAACTGATTTTGGCTGCTGTTTGAAAAATATGGAACCGCCGGAAGCTTTATTTAAAATCGCCAATCGTTATTCTCCACTAAAAATCATATCATTTATATTTTTATTATAAATACATATTTCGAAAACTAAATTCGTTTCTTTTAACTTAAATTATGTAAATACTCACCAATCGTAGTATTGTTACAAAATTTATTAACTTTGAACGTATTACTAAATTATGCTCAAATAATCCTATAACGTTAAATATAAATCAATTTATTAATAAATATTTAAACAATAATTTTATAAAATTCTAAAATTTTTGTTTTTGCTAAAATATGCTTTTAAAAACTGTTTTTGCTGTTTGGAACGGTTTTATAATATTAGGAACTGAGCGAGTTTTATATTAAGTGATTGTGCAATGTTTGTCATATTTGCAAAAAATATTTGGTATAAAAAATTGAAATGTCTTGATTTGCAAAAAATATCAAGAATAAACATAAATTTACTTTTTTAATAAAAACATAGTTTAATCGATTAAATGCAGAATGGTTTGCATCACCGATCAAACACAACACGAGTAATGTCGAGACACATAAGTTATTCAGTCAACAAGAGAATTAACGAATAAACAGATTGAACTATAAAACGCGTTCCGTTAAGCAAATATTTATGTTTCGATAATGTATTTACGATATAAAACGTACGA